>LPNX010454668.1:0-44253 GCA_001517045.1 Pseudotsuga menziesii
ACCTCTGCACCCCTCGAGCTGATTCATAGTGATGTTGCTGGCCCATTCCCTCATATGTCCATGAGTCAGGCCAAATATGCATTGACCTTTATTGATGATGTCACGTCCCCATGCCTCCGACCGGCAAGGAAGAGTTCCTTGAAGCTTGGGAGTTGTGCCAAGTTATCGCCAAGATATTGTGGGCCGTTTGAAGTGCTTGAAAGAATAGGGCCAGCTGCATATAGACTTGCATTGTCTGCTAGCACTAGAGCTCATAATGTTTTTCATGTTTCTTTGCTTAAGAGATATGTACATGATCCTAACCACGTGATAAATTGGGATGTGATTCAGGTGGAACCCAAGGGAGAGTTCCGAATCGAGCCAATGCGCATCCTCGACAGGAAGGTCACAATGCTCCGGAACCGAGCCATAAGGCAGGTAAAGGTGCAATGGGAGCACTACGGGCCTGAAGAAGCTACATGGGAGCTAGAGGATGCCATGCGGTTGGCACATCCATTTTTGTTCGATTTTGCGGAACACTGAGGTGATGCCAGTGTAGCATTTTGATCAATTTTGTAAAGCACTGAGGACAGTGCTAATTGAAGGGGGAGGGTAATGTAATGTCCCGGTTTTGACCCCGTTACATTAAATGTACATGATGTATATATTGTAATGATCATGGCGTGGAGCTAAAGGCCAAGGCCCCACCATTGATCGGTTATGCTATGTTTTGGATTTAAAATTTGTCACCGATTGAATATCGGGGCATGCCACACATATTATGTTGGCCATTATGTAAATATGCATCATAATTAATTAATGGACACAACTAGCTACGGCCGCGGCAACCAAATCGAATGGGGCATGATTTTCTAAGGATAAGGGGGGGTGAAATATTTAACCTATGGGCCAATGGGGAAAAGCCAAATGTCTATGAGAGAACCCATCAAACTGTCAACTACCTTTCTTGTCTTTTTCTCCAATCATTTATTTCTACCAGAATGTGGTTGAGTTAGTTATTGCATGGAAGGGGAAGAGTATGGGCAACCAAAATTCGAATTGGGCAGAGACCCATTTTTGAAAATCGTGTTCTGACTTCCTTGGCAAGGAAAATACCCAAAAACATAGGCCATTCTGCTAGGCATTCACGTTTTTCAGTTTCCTCACGTTTTGGGAGCAGCTAGAGTCTTTCCTGTGTCTTTCCATCCACGATTTTGGCTGTTTGCTTCATTTTTCCCATGGATGGGAGGTCGTTTTTGTAATGCCAGGGCCTGGGTTTCCTTCCTCACGCTTTTGGAGCTGCTGGTGCATTCCCCATTCACGTTTTTGTGATTTCATGTGTTTCTTACCATGGCTGTGAAGAGCCATTCACGTTTTTGGCTGTCTCACTGACTTTTGGGTCTCACGCACTGGCTATTCGGGACGTTTTTCCCTTGCTGTGAGTTGTGTTCACTGATGAGCTTCAGGGCTGTGTGTTTTTCCCCATGTTGTGAGCCGTTTTTGCTATTATGTATGGGGCTGTGTAATTCATTTTTACTATTCAAGCTGTGTTAGCTAAGTTGGTTGCTTGAGTGCAATGGTTGGTCTTTGGACTGTGTGAGGAGTGAGGATTTTGGCTTGGTTGATTGATAAACCTGGTGTTAGAAACCACCCAGGCAGAACTAGAGGGCTGGCCTTCTTCTCCATCACCCCTGAATAGGACTGGAAGGGAATGCAGGGCCTGAGGGACTGTGTAGCAGAGAAGGGACTGATTCCTTGTGTTGGGTGTGGATGGGTGTCTTAGAGGTCAGGCTAGTTTTGGTGTGGGTGTTCTTGGCTCTGTTACGAGCTCACCAGCTTAGCAAATTGCCTTCATAAGCTCCTTAATGGCCTGATAAACCCAACTTGGTTGGCTTGGCTATGTCTTTTGTGTATCCTGGCTATGTGTAAGCCTGCTAGTTCCCTTATTCCTTGGAGAATCATGCCCAGCTCGGGGGTGGCAGCGCTGCTGAGAGATTAAGGAGCACGCTGGCCTATGGTTGGGTGGAACGTTGCAACGGCGTAGCTGGTTGCGGAGCAAGGCGTTCATAAGATAAGTGATCTTGTGTATTTTACCTCTGCAACTATATTTCTATTAATTAAAATGAAATGAACATGTTGAATGAATGCATGTCTGAATGCTGTTATTTTCCGCTGTGCATGATAATTAAATTGCATCTGTGAATGATTAATAATTCTGGGTGCATAATTTAGTTCAAATTTGCTTAAGCATTCTGTTCTAGGCGATTTTACTTCCTGTACATGTTCATGAGGCTGTTAGTATGCTTGGTTAATGCCATGGATCGCATCTTCCTTGCCGGTCGGAGGCATGGGGACGTGACAGATGATTTCTCCAAGTATTGTTGGGTTCACTTCATGAAACACAAGTCAGAAGTTTTTGGCCTATTCAAAGTCTTGAAGGCTTTGGTTGAAAACCAGTGTGGAAGAAAAATCAAAGCACTAAGATCTGACAACGGTGGTGAGTATGTCAAGAATGAGTTTACTAACTATTGTGCAAATGCAGGTATTCAGATGCAGCATTCTATCCCCTACACACCACAGCAAAATGGTGTTGCAGAGAGGAAGAACAGATCACTGAAGGAGATGGAAACATGCATGATGGAGGCCAAAACTTTGCCACCAAAGTACTGGGCCAAAGCTATCAACTATGCAGCCTATATTCAGAATAGGGTGCCTCACAAATAGTTGGATGGCATGACTCCCTTTGAAGCATGGAATGGGCACAAGCCAGATGTGACCCATTTCAGCATTTTTGGCTCAAAGGCATGGGCTAGAATCCCGACAGAGAAGAGGAAGGCTTTGCAGCCCCAAATCTAATAGTGTCTTTTTGTGGGATACTCTGAAGATTAAAAAGGGTACAAGTTGATAAACTTGAGCACAAACAAATCCTTCATTGAAAGATGTGTTCAGTTTGAAGAAGAACCCCTTGCAGAAGTGGAGATTGGTGAAGCCTCTTCACCACCTGAACCTCAAGAAGTAAGTAAAGAGTTTGTTGAACATGCTGATTCTGATTTATCTGATGGAGATGAATTTATTGCAGACCCAAACAGCCCCACAAGGCCTAAATTGGCAGCCAAGACACTACATGCAGCAGGATAGTTAGGTGGGGATCCCAATGACCCAAGGAGGACTAGATCTCAATTTGAGAGTGGTCTGTGCATGAAGGATCCTGAGTTTGCTGAAAAATGCTATTTGATGGTGGATTCTAATCCTCAAACATATGAAGAAGCAGCAGGAGATCCAATATGGCAAGCTTCCATGAATGAGGAGTTCAACTCGCTACAGAAAAGCAACACATGGGAGCTAGTGGATCTTCCTCCTGGGAGAAAACTAATACAGTGTAAGTGGGTCTATAAGACCAAATTTGATACTGATGGTTCACCACTGAAGTACAAGGATATATTGGTAGCTAAAGGCTACTCACAGGTTCATGGCATTGATTACAATGAGACTTTTTCCCCAGTGGCAAAGATGGATTCAATCAGGCTAGCTCTA
The DNA here is from genome assembly GCA_001517045.1 of Pseudotsuga menziesii. Lineage (NCBI taxonomy): Eukaryota > Viridiplantae > Streptophyta > Pinopsida > Pinales > Pinaceae > Pseudotsuga > Pseudotsuga menziesii. The sequence continues at coordinate 3,514 of LPNX010454668.1, forward strand.
GCCGTTGCAGCATCAAGGCAATGGGAGGTACATCATATGGATGTAAAATGTGCCTTTCTGAATGGTGATCTCACTGAGGAGATATATATGCAGTAGCCCCAAGGTTTTTCTACTAACCATTCTCTTGTGTGCAGGTTGAGAAAGTCATTGTATGGGCTAAAGCAAGCCCCCAGGGCTTGGTATGCCAAGATAGATAGCTTCTTGCTATCACTGAATTTTGTTCGGTGCAAATCAGATTCAAATGTCTATCTGAAGGCAATTAATGGTTCATTAATGATCATTGTGTTATATGTTGATGACCTCCTCATTACAGGAAGCTCACAGGATGAGATTGCTTCTCTAAAAGGAGCTATGAACCAAGCCTTCTCCATGATAGATTTGGGGCTCTTAAGTCAATTTCTGGGGCTTGAGATTGCTCAAACCAAATATGGAATCAAGGTGCACCAGTCCAAATATGCCTTGGATTTTCTGATCAAATTCAGAATGCAATATTGTAAAGCAAGAAAAACTCCTTTCCTTTCAGGAGTGAAGCTGGAGGAAGATGATTCTCCACCGATGGTAAACAACACTTTGTATAGACAGTTGATTGGATGTTTATTGTATTTGACACATACTCAACCTGATCTTTGTAATGCAGTCAGTGTTGATTCTAGATTCATCGATCAGCCCCATGAGATCCATTGGAAAGCAGCCAAGAGGATCCTTAGCTTTGTTCAGGAAACAAGGACACATGGGATTTTCTATAAAGCCAATTCTGATCTTGAGTTAATTGGTTTTATTGACAGTGATTGGGCAGGTGATAGTACAGATAGGAAGTCCACTTCAAGTTATCTATTCATGCTTGCAGAAGGGCCAATCAGTTGGTCAATCAAGAAACAGAGTGCCATTGCACTCTCATCTACAGAAGCTGAGTACAGAGGAGTTGTCAATGCAGCAACTCAGTGTTTATGGTTGCAGGGTTTACTTGGAGAGTGTGGTTTCGAACCTGAGTACTCAACTACCATCTACTGTGATAACCGGAGTACCATTTGAATCTGCAAAGATCCATTTCAGAAGCAGAGAACCAGACACATTGAGATTCACATGCACTACATCAGGGAGCTTGTGCATGATGGCACCATTCACCTACTCTTCTGTTCATCTTCAGAACAAGTAGTTGATATCTTCACCAAAGAATTTTGTGAGAAGACCTTCAACAATCTCAAATCACTGATGGGGATTACTGATCATGCTATAAAGGCATGAGTGGAGACAAGATTCTACAATTTTGTTTTACAGTCCATGTTTAAGGGAGGATTTTCCCAAGTTGGTTTTGCCTCTTTCCTTGGTTCATATGGACTTGTAGTATGTAAAAGGGTGACTAAGCCTTGTTGCTAGGCCCTATATTTTGATTTATTACTCATAAATTCAGGATTAAGGGGGGGTGTTAGAATAATCAACCCATAGTATTTACCCACTTAGACATTAATTCATTTATTTTTGTCTTATTTGCCTAGTCCATGAGTCCCACCATGTGCAAGTTGCTAATTGCCTATCCATAGAGGTCAAACTTGCCATATTTGACTCATGTAGCACTTGGAAAAGCCTTAGGAATCAAATATGCTTTATTCCTAGCCTCCTAGGTGCCTATCTACTTTTTCTTCTTTATTCCCTGCTTTTTCAGTGTTTTAAGGCACATAGGAAAGCAAGACTAGGTGAGGTGAATCAGCTTTGTTGCCTCTTCCTCCTCCACTCTTTCCTCCATGCAAAAGCATGTATGAGCTGCCATTTGACCACTCTTTAGCTTGCCTATGCGCCCTTGCTAATTCGTGGGGTCCTTGATAGATTTGGGATCAGCTTTTTACACCTATGGGGGATTTGCCTATTTTGGGTAAGCCTGCTTTATGCTAGATTTGGATGATTCCTTATGCATTCGATTTTCTCATGTATTCTATATATTCAGTAGCCTATGTTATTACAGGGTTGGATATTGTACACTCAGTTAATATAATTTTGTGTTACAGCTCCATATTCAGTCTCCATTGTTGATAATTTTGCATGTTCAATTGTTAATTGTTGTGGGTGAAATTAATCTACTGCAGGCCTGAATTTCTACAAGATCAAAATTAATTTTCTTGGTACTTTAAGTAAATAAGTAAATGTGATAAACCTTGCAGTCATTAATTGATATAAATTAATTAATTACAAAGGAAAAGGTAATTTAATTTGTTTTCAGTAATATTGACGCATTCCTTACAGTTTGGTCGACACCGTTCTCCTATAGTAAGGGAACATGAGCTAAAGGTGATATGTATCTTATTTAACATTAAAAGTTAAATTGAAAAAAATCAAATTATAAGAAAATTCTGTGTCAAAATAAATCATAGATCCATCTAACTCCATGCTAAGCAATGATGATTTAGGGTTAAGATAGATATATGGAGATTTAATTAACTTCAAATTATCTACTTGAATTTTACAGTAGCACCCTACCTACATCCTCAAGGAACTCTAGGATCAGTGTGACCCCCAAGATTTGAACTCTTTGCCTATCTGTGGATTTTTTATTATCAGATAGCAAAGATTGGGGGCTCAGACATACATACCTATATGCTTCTTATGCACCCATTTTTTCACTAAGGCATAAGAGGTCTACACCAACACATACTCACTGAGGCATAGGAGGTATGCACCCATTTTTTCACTAAGGCGTTGGATTTGAGACTTTCTTAAATCATTCATCAGTTTCCATAGTTGTCATGTCATTCATTAACCACATGACATATAGGGGTGAACTCCTTCACAAATTGCACTATGTATATAGGTTTCTACCTATGCAGTTGAGCATAATTGTTTTGTGGATTTGTTGATTATATTTCTTATTGAAATCCATTTCCTAGTTTAGAGCTGAGTTTTACTTTTCTTAGGTACTAAATAGTTGTAGATTTAGCCATTCAAGTTTAATTTTAACCAATTCTTAAATTGAATTTGTTAGATTAGATTTTCCTATTTTGCACATGATCTTGGTTATTGTTGTTAGTTGTTGAACAAGATAAATAATTTGCTTCATTGTTTTTCTAATTTACAGTTCATTGTTTTTCTATTTTACAAGTGATATTTTTTTATTGGATTTTGCAGGAGTGAGCTTAACTTATAAGTGGGCCATTGAGTATCATGAAGAGCCCTCTACTGAGGATTTGTCATTTAGTATGAAGACCCTGATGTTGAGGCTTTCAAGCTGTTAGGTGTGGTTTTGAAGCTGCTGACGTGGGATCTAAGTATGGTTTTGAAGCTGTTGATGTGGGATCTAAGTATGGTTTTGCAACCAAGTGCAAGTATGATGGTTTAGCCATTGTCATATTTTTAAAAGTGATGATTTTCCTATAAAGTTATATGGAAATTAATATGTGTTTTTGAGAAAACTCATATTTATTGTAATACTTTTGACAATTCATATAATATAATTTGTGGTTTAAAACTTATATATATGGTTGTACTTTATATTATGTACCAATGTTGTAATTATTAACTACTTAATGTGACATTGCATGATTTACATGTGTATTAGATATTATTTACAAGTGTTGTAATTAATTATAATGTGACATTGCATAATTCGCATGTGTATTAGATGAGAATAAATGTATGATTTTTTTTAATTTAAACGTAATATAAAATTAAAAATTTATATTGATTAATAATGGACACCATTAAAACTACTAAAATATAATGACCATACATAAAGCGACTAAAAATAACTAAATTAGTGACCAGTAAATGAGATTAATGACCAAAATTCACAAATAAAATGACCAATAATTGAGAGATATATGGCCAAACAATGAGATATAAATGACCAAAAAAATGACCAAAATTCGCATATCAATGACCAAAAATCAGTTTTGGTGGCTAATTTATGGTCTTTTATTACATGACCAAATTTGGTCATATTCTAGCTTGTCATGTGGTCATTAATTTGGTCACAAATGTGGTCATATATTTGGTCATTGATTCAAATATATGACCAAATATATGACCAAATTAATGACCAACCAACAAGCTATAAATGACCAAAATAAAAATGACCAATTTTGGTCATGTAATAAAAGACCGCAAATTAGCCTTCAGCGATCGCCAAACCAAAAGTGGTCATTGATATGTGGATTTTGGTCATTTTTTTGGTCACTAATCTCTCATTTTCCACTAGTGTATAAAATACTACCAACAAGCTGACAATACAAGGTGGCATCTACTTCAGGGGAAGTATAAGTGGCAGAAACTTTGACTCCAGACTAAAAGGGAGAAGGGGCTGGTTTACAATATTCCATGTGGAAGCGACAAAGAAGGTCACAAGCATACTTAGACTAGGAAAGAAAGATTCCTTTTTTGGTTTTGCAGACTTGGAGACCAAGAAAATAATGCAAATGTCCTAAGTCTGACATTTCAAAATTTTGCTTAAGACTGGATTTCACATGGGTTATAAGTTTAGGGTCACTACCAGTAAGGATACGATCATCAACATAAAGAACAAGTATGATGAAATGGTTTCCTACTTTCTTGGTATAGACATTGGGGTCAGAATGGCATCTAGAAAAATCAGTGTCAAGGTGAAAGCTATCAATTTTGGAATACCAAGCTCTAGGAGCTTCCTTAAGGCCACATAAGGATTTCTTAAGGAGACAGACAAGGCTAGAGTTATCCTGAACATATCCAGGAGGTTGTTCCATGTAAAATTCCTCCTGTAAATCACCATGTAAAAAGGGATACTTAACATCCATTTGATGGACTTCCCAATTATGTAAGGATGGAAGGGAAAGAACAAGACGAATGGAATTCACTTTTGTGACAGGAGCAAATGTTTCATTGTAGTCAATCCTTTCAACTTGGGAAAATTTTTTGGCAACTAACCTTTCCTTAATTCTTTCAACACTTCCATCTGATGCATTCTTAGTTTTGTGGACCCAATTACATCTAACAAGTTTTCTTTCTTTTAGAAGAGGAACAAGATCCCAAGTATCGTTCACCATTAAGGAATGATATTATTCATCCATAGCTGCATCCCAATCTAGATTTCCTGAAGCTTCTGCAAAAGTTTCTGGATCATGATTCTCGGAAACTTGAGCCAAAAGAGAAAAGGTTCACTGAAACTGAGCATGTGTTTGACGTTGACCTCTAGGATCACCGGCAAGATCACCAGCTGCTTCACATGTTGAACAGACCCATCGAGGAAGCATTGGTGCTGGTGCAATTAGAGGAACATGAGCAGGTGGAGGTGGATTTTCATCCTCACTGACATCATCAGAAACTAGATTCAGAAACCTATCAAGGAAGTTGGAAGAAGAAGAAGAAGAAGGCACAATCGCTGAATCAGGCTCACAGGCCAAAGATGGCACACCCACCAAGTTAGGCTCGTAGGCCAAGAGATTTTCATCTAATTTAACATATCTTCTAATGATTATATCATGTGAATGGGACTAAAGAAGTATATAACCTTTTATATCTTCAGAATATCCAACAAATATGCACTTTTCACTTTTAGGATGCAATGCTTTCTATTTTTCATCTGGAATGTGAGCCCATGCTTCACAACCAAACACACGAAAGTGACTTACATCTAGTTTAATTTTACTCCATGCTTCTTCTAGTGTTATACCTTGTAAAACATTAATGGGTGTTGGATTAACTAGGTAATTTGCACAATTTATGGCCTCAGCCCAATATTGAAGACTTAGTACCTTAGATTGGATCATACAATTAGCCATTTCTTTTAAAGTGCAGTTCTTCTGTTCAACTACACCATTTTGTTGTGGTCTATATGGAACAATGTGTTGTTGTTGGATTCCTTGTTTAGTGCAGAAAGTAGTGAACTTGTTGTTAACATATTCTCGTCCATTGTCATATCTTAACTTAATAATTTGATGACCAGATTGTTTTTCAACAAGGGCATTGTAGGCCAAGAATATGTTAATTGCTTCGCTCTTAAGTTTTAGGAAGTAAACCCAAGTGCATCTGAAGTAATCATCAATGAAAGTTAAGAAATTTTTGAAACCAGAAAATGATGCAGATGGAAGAGGGCCACACAAGTCACTATGCACAAGCTCCAAGGGAACTGAGGCATGCCAAGAGGCACATTTGTCAAAAATGTCCTGATGATGTTTTCTGAGTACACAACTGGAACAAACACCATCCTTGTAAGATACCATCGGAAGACCAGTCACCATATTGTCTTTACATAGTTGTTGCAATGAGTGATAATTTAAGTGACCAAATTGCTCATGCCAAAGTTTGCTCAAGTTATCACTATGAGCAACAAAAATTGAAGGAAAAGGTGATGACCCAAAGTTGTTAAATTTGTACAACCTTGTAATATCATCATCAGTTCTAGTAGCAAGGACATTTTGAGGATTTTTAAAATCCTTGATTACAACTTGGTGAGTTGTAAACATCACAGTTTTACCTTCACCTGAATGAGTAATTTGATAGACTGATAACAAATTGCAGGAAATTTTTGGAACACATAGTACATCATTGAAATGACTAATTTCTACTAGAACTATTCCAGATCCTACAACACTCAGAGATCTATCATCACCAACAAATATGTGTTTGGTGTTACATTCATGCATAGTAGAAAAGACGGCTTGATCCTTAGCCATATGATAAGACGTTCCATAATCAATGAGCCATTCAATTGAAGTAGAATAAGAAGATGCAGTATAAGAGTAACCAGAAGCACAAAGTGTATGTCCATGAGAGGTAGATTCTGAAGATGAATCTAGGTTGATGTGGTGCTTCTTCATTGCTGCTTCCAAGGCTTCCATCTTCTTGAAACACTTAGATTCATCATGATTATCTTTCCCACAAAAATTGCAATGACGTTCAATCTTCTTTCCTTTTGTCTTGGATCCTTTGTCATTTATTAAAGAAGGAGCTGACTGAGAGGGTTTGGGACCCTTGTTGTTTGGATTATTATTGCAAAAATTTTGTTTCTTGGGAGGATTGGACTTTTCTTTCTATTGGGACAATAAGGCTTTCCCAAATGTATCTCCATTGTTAATTATTCCAAGATGAATGAGCTTATCTTTCTCTCTAATTAAGGAATCACAAAATGATTCAAGACTAGGCTCTTTATAAATAGCTGCTGTTAAGGATTCTTTCATGGAGTAGAATGTAGATACAAAAATAGAATGTGTAGGTCCATGTTTGAAAATAATATGATAAATACATTGTTTGTCTTCTTTCTTAATCTTGCATTCTGGACATAAGAGTCTAAGAGTTTTATTCTTAGATAAATAGTCTTGAATGCATGAAAAATCATTTGGATTCAAGGAAATCAACTCATTCTCAAGTTGATGACCCCCAACATCATTGTGTTTACCAAACACAGGTTCCAACTTTTCCCAATATTTATCAGGTTCATTAATTCCAGATATGTGGAATCGCAAAAGCAGTAGAGATTGACATCACAATCAATCCACAAGCTTCATCACATCTATTTTCCTATTTAATTTCCTTATCATCATCAGTGGGTTCTGTTTCATTCCCTATGGTTATCCTAAAAAGTCTCATACTTCGCAAAACATCCTCCATACGATATTTTCATGAGAAATAGTTAGAACTTGTAATTATAATATCGCAAGGGGTTTCTATACTATAAAATAATGACTAAAAGAACAGAAACTAACTATCTGGATGCAAAGAGCTTGAAAATATATTCGATTTAAAAAAAAAAAACGGCACTGAAAACTAATTCAGGATGATGAAATTGTGTTTGATCCAGGAAAATGTTGAAGATGTACCCAATAGTGACGTGGGAGATATTAACTTGACCAACTAAAAAAAATAACCCCCCTCTTCTCAAAATCAACCTTCGACAATCACTTTACAATAAAGTTGTTTTTAAGTGAATCACTTTTGTAGAATAAGTGAGGTTCACTTTTACAATAATGTTACTTTAAATAATGCGGCAATAAATTAAAAGACTTAAGTGACTCACTTTTTATTTTATTTTATTTAAGTGAGATGCACTTTTACAATAAAGTAACTTGAAAAAAAATTGCATGCACTAAAAAGTAGCTTAATAAGATTTGAACTCAAGACCTATTAAGGAATAAAGCAACTTTGGACCAAGTGAGCTAAGTTTAAAAGGTGCGTAAAAGAGTGGAATGAGGAAGGGTTTTTTTTTTTTTTTTTACTCTCTCTCTCGTTCTCCATGCATGTCTTTTTATTTTCCTACAAATCACAAAAAAATTGAAAAACAGAAACAAAAACACTTTTTCCACACAATGGGGTTAGATATTGGTTAGCTTACCTAGAAAGTTTATGTTTTCAAGTTTTTTCGTTGTTTCTGATTTACTGTGATCACACAAGGTGCACGGCAAAGAGCATACATAGTCGATAAAACAAGAAAAAAACTTTCCCTTTCTGTTTTTGATTCGTTGCGATCGCACAAGGTGCATGGAAAAGATCATACGCAGCCAAGAAAGGAAACAGTCCGAGACTAAAACAATAAAGATATAATAATAAACTTTAAAAAATATGAGAGATTTAAAAAAAATTAAACAAATCCGTCACTGTAATAGTATACCTTTAGATTTGTCGAAATTAGTGTTTCTGGATCAAACGGAAACGGTTTTTGGTGAAATGAAAACTATTTCCCAAAGGAAATAGTGCTTCGAACGCAATGGAATAGCTCCCATAGGCCAAAAATGCATAGAAACTACAAAACCAAAATCTCTTTCAAATTTTCGGCAACACTGGATCCCGATCTTGATAAAAAATGAAAGCGGCTCTTCATAAACGCTCTGATACCATGTTCAGGTACAAAGGGTACTCACAAAGGACAGAACACCTAGAACAACTTCACACAAAAATATCACAGATGAATACACCGATTGTTGTAACGTGGTTAAAACCCTTGAGAGGAAAATAGTCCACAGCCCCAACCAAATAGCTACTTGGAACAATTTATTATGCAAAAGAAAGAAAGTTACATCAGCTTCTCATAATGGATCAACTAGCCAAGGACCCTCCATGCTCTTTAAATAGAGATCATGGACCATTCGGGTGTTAAGCCACGGATCAATGGAAAGTATGATCTAAGAGAAGTTGAACCGTCTCATCACTTTATGTCTAGAGCATATCGTGAACATCAGATTAGAATATTTACAAACACATACTAATGCATACTAAATAAACACAGTTTACCTTACGGATATATTACATAAGTTGATCTTAACTAACTCCCAAATGTCTGAATATCCTAACAACCACTGGTTGTTTAAAGGCCCTTCTCAGTAATCAGGAGTTGTGTTCCTTTGCTACTCAGTCACCGATCATCAACATAGAAACAAGAATGATCACCAACAACTGAAATAGAGACCTTTTATTAAACTGAAGCAAAGTTCTACAAAGAGTTTTCTCCTCTTCCTCTTCAAAACCAAAGAGGTATTTATAAGATTATTACATTGGAGATCAGGTCGAGCATCTCTTACTAGAAATAGAGGTTCATTACTACTGTAACAATTAGACATGAATTCAGAAAATGACCAACCATAATTTCTGGAAAAATTGGTTTCAGAGAACCATAATTTTCTCCCAAATGGCTATCAATTTGGAGAAAATTCCTCACAGTTGACCGAAATGGGCCTATTCTGCACAATACCCATGTGCCATATTTTCAATTTCACTTCTGTTTGCCCACAAATCCAGCCCAAAAATCAATTGTTTGTTAAAAACCCGTGGTCTTCATGGGCATCTAGATGACCTGTAACTAAGATTTGTTCATAAATCTGGATTCTTAGTGGATTTTCTACTATTTTCTTGTCCACGTTGAAGGCTGAGTGTTGGATTCCTGGAGTTGGCCTCCCCCACGTGAACCATTTTACTGAATAGACTGCATGTGTTTAAATGATATATCAATTGCGTATATGCCGATCCAGGATGTGCAGATTCATGAACCTGCATACAAAAAAAGGCACGTGTATATACATTTTGTTAATTTAAAACATTGTTACAAACTAACAAATTGTTTTAAGAATCAAAACAAAAATTTTAAAAATGTGGTTTGACTTTATTTTATGTAATGACTATTTGTTTTCTTTTTTGTTTATTTATTTTGTGTTATGTTTATATTAAAAATAGTTAGTAAATATTTAAATAATAATAATATCTTTTTTTACTACTTAATGGTTTATTTGTTAAATATGAAACAATGTTAAAGACTTGTTATTAATTCAAATTTTTAATTTGTATATGCCAATATCATGGAACCAACAAGAATCAGAGAACAAAGTTAAATCCAGGTAGTAAACCAATAAGAAACATGTTATTAAACTTAGTGCAAAACTTCGAACTGAAAGAAGGGGCTGAAAAGAGTGCAGAACGCCTATTATTTGTAAAATACTACATTTAATTCATAAAAATAACATATTTATCTTTTTTTACATTTACGAGATTTTAATTGATAAAACAGAGTAAAAGACAACCTTATTGAACATAGATGTACCAAATTACGGTAAATAGGTCAGAAATTCATGTAAATAAGACCATTATAAAAGACAATTTCAAGGCCCAACAGCTTGGATGTATGATATGCAGGGAATGACTTGATTTGGATGTGCATGAGTAATGAAGTGTTAGAATTGAATGGGAAATGATGGAAATGGATGGACATAAAATTCTATATAAAAATGGAAATGGATAATGCTTAGTGGTTCTTCATGACATATTCCTAAATCTTTAATAAATAAATAAACTCATGTTATTTTACCTAAAGTGTTACCTCCATGGAATCATGTTGCTGAGAGATGTAGCTGGAAGCTTAAACTTATGATGGTTGAATATGATCCATGATGAGGAACTATGCAAGATGACTGAAAAAAAATTCTTCCAACCGAATGAGAAGAATACTATTGAACTACTAGAACAATAAAAATATAGTCTTCATCCAATATCCATGATTATGTACAAGTTAATCCATGTCAATGAATGTTCTTGAAGTTGAAGTTGGAGAAACTTGGTTGGATTACCAATCAATAATGAAAATTGTTAACCAACGTGAGACAACTCACCATTAATGAAAATGATCTATCGATGTATTGTAGTACAAACTCTCAGGTGTGAATGTATGTGTTGAATTCGAGTCACCTGCAGGATCTGAAAAACAAACATTGGTGTATTCCCTTGAAAATCAAAGAGGAAATTTACCATTGATGCATGTAAAATTCCAAGGTACTATACATAACTCAAGTCTTGTTTCCTAGATAGTGTGTTGAGGTCAATGGGACAAGACCATTGCAAGGTGGACCTTAATGAATTCCACATCATCCATTATGAGTACAAAACAAATGATTGTGAAGAACTAGAGATGAAATATTTTCTCCAAGAAGTAGGATTTATTGGTAAAATCAAAAGGATAGGAGGTAACTTAGCGTGTAAGAGAGCCGAGAGACATTATTCATGGGTTAGGTGTGAGTGGACTGGATTGGAGAGTGTAGGAGCGATGAAATGGAGTAGAAGGTCATGGACATGATGGAATGGTGGAGGAAAAAAGGAAATGTATGCACATAACATCGTGTTGGTGAATGAGCATAATGGACGAAAGGTCTTTTGGGAGGCTTCTTTAGTAGCAATTCATGTAGAAATAGAGTTTGAATTATGGAACATTGGTATTCATATGGTTTTCACATCAATCTATCCATTTTTTATGTCCTCAATCCATTTTCAAATTGAGAAAAAGTCTTCAAGAGTCACTCGTGCATGCACTGACCTTCTTCTTCTAAGGACCTGCAAAAGCCTAGCACTTGACTATAGTAAAACATGAGATCATGGAGGAAGAGATGTTATTGATATATCTTCATCAAATACTTATGAAGAAAAAACAAGAAACAATTACTTATAAAACAAATCGAAGTAAAACTGAACGAAGCAAATTCAATTTATACCTATGGGAGGGTGATGGCCCATTAGACTCACTAGCAGTGTTTCGATCATAAATTATTCGTTGCTCATCCAATTTGAGTGATTCCAAAGCCAAATGAAAGTAAATTTAAATTTATATGTCCCTTAAAAATAGGTTTTAAAAATTATATGTGGTGATATTCCAAATTTTCTTTGTAAAAGACTGCATCATAAGGTGTTTTTCGAATTCTGGACTAGACTGACAGTCACGGTTTTAGGCATAAAGTTTTCATTTGATAATGGATTGATGTGATTCCAATTGAAGATGAAATCTAATTCATGTAGAGATATCCAATATTAACAAGTTTTGAATCCAATAAGAATTTATGGGTCAAATAGGCCAATGAACAATCTAGGAAACAGAGTTATAGGAATGTTGATTTGTGATAGGAAGTCGGTATTTTGGTCATAAAATTTATATACGATATCGGAATTGAGTGACTCAAATTGTGTTCTGAAACATATCTTAAATATATATCTAATAATACATCCAAAAAGTGACTACCCATATGGATCATTCCGATGATGAAACTTCTGCACTTTTTGATCATTTGGGTGAGTTAGTTAATTCTCCTACATCCTAAAATTCCATTTTATACAGCATTAGTCTCAATTAAGTATGGGTGAAATGGTTATTTTTTATGGTGCCACATGAGGAGTATGGAACTCCTATATTTAATTTTTATGATGACATGGGTGGAGCACATTCTTATTCACATTTACAGAAGAATGATTTGTTAATTTATGATGACGCACATCTAGATGGATGCACCTATGATATGCATTTGAGTGACTTGAAGAATCATGGTTTTTCTTGCTCAACAGTTGGTTCATTTGATGTTGGAGGAACTTCATCCAACACTGGGGTGAATAGATTTATGATTGGAAAGCATTTGTGTTTCCAGCCACATACTTTGTTATATATTTATGATTTTCTCATTCATGGATGTATGGCTAATACTTCTTTTGAGTCATTTTAAGTCTCCTTGTTTTTTTTTCTCTTTATTTGGTTCAGATTTTAGTGGAGATTCTTCATTCACTTCTTTGATGAAAGAATACATGGCCAAATATTTTTATGCATATCACATCCTTTTGGAGCAGCATTATAGGACATGGGATCCTCACCTTTGTCATTGGAGCATATTTTATTGGTCACTTGAATCTTGTATGCACTTTGAAAATGGTGGTCTACTTATTTGGAGGTATAATCACTTTCATGATTTTTTGATGAGGCACCTCCTTGATGTACATTTTTATTATGTTGTTATGTACTTTGATGATATATATTATCTACTAATCATGTTTGGAAGAATGAATACAAGAAAATGGGATCCCATAATTCTCTTTCCTAATGGTATGGGTTGGAGATCACTCTTAATTGTTGGAGTGCATTACAAGCAATGGGACCTTGGGATAGTGTTTAGTCCCATTGATTTCAATTTTTTGGGGAAACAACCAGTATAGGAGATGGATTCCACATTTAATAAAGTGATTTTAATCAGAGTAGTTTAGTAGCAAGAATGGTGGTTCCTCTCTAAAATCTTCATGGAATCTCAAAGAATCAAAGCTGGGAAACTGAGTGGCAACTTCAAAGTAATCGTATAGAACACAGGTTCTTCAACACCCATGTTTGAAATTGCTTGAGGACAAGCAATATTGGGAAGGGAGGATTTTTCATGTCCCAAATTTTGCATTGCGTCACAATGTCCTACTCACATTTCCCATATTCATGAGATTTTTGTCAAATTGATGCTAAGGGTCAAATAATTACCAAGGCGAAAAATTACTAATTTCCTAGGTTGGGGGAGGAATCTTTGGGATTTGGAATAAGGGTGACAATAAATAATGTTTGAACATTAGAATGGAATAAATATTTAATAAAGGAGCTACATAAATAAATACAAGGGAAAACAAAAGTGGCAATTGATCATGAATATACATAGAGGATGTGGGACCCACACACGCTAGATTTTCTATGCTACATGGCATCCTCCTCTTGTCATTTCGAATCCATAAAAAGGAAAAGGGTCTTGGTATGAGTTTGAAAGTCAATATATTTTTCATGAATCAATTAATTTTGAATTGGAGTGGAATATTAACTCCCATGGAAGATGACGAGGCATTTTGGAGCTAGTGAGACACTTGGACTAGATTCCCTAGTTATATGACAACAATGATGAAGATGCTATGACACTTACAAAAAAAATCAGATATGAAGGATGAAATATGACATATATGAAATTTTGGGGATAACAATAGCTCCAAGAGGGCGCTCAAGGGAGTTAGGGAAGCTAATATGCTTCCACATGTAATTTGGTGGAAGTGGGAGACTAGGAATTGTTGTACTAGCATTCTTTGGAATATCTTCCCAACTAGATTTGGAATTCATATAATTGAATGAATTTGAACCATAGATACCTTGGAAACTTTATAAATGTCAAGAAAAAAGAATGAAGGAATATTTTGATCATTTGCAAAATTTGCATTTGTGAATTGAGAGAGTTGGTGGATGACTAGTTTCTTGCCTTAGCCAATTTCGAGGGTGAAAGATTACCATCCAAGTTGGTGTTTGAAGAGACCACTCAAGTATTTCATGTATATATAATGGAGTTTTTATTTTCAGGTGTAATTTATATAATAGCTTGTGTTTTCTTCTAGTGCAACAGGCTTTATCTCAACCATTTCCAGTCTTTATTGCACATTCTTGCTCATAGAAAGATTGCACTTTGGGTGAGCTATTGTACTCTTTGGGAGAAATTATCCTAATCCATTTATGATTGGAATACATTTAATATTATGTTTTCTTCAATCTCAGAAGGTATCAGGTCAAAATATCAAATGGTTGAAAGTAAAAGTGATTAATAATGAGCAAACAATGACCATTTCCCCAGTAGATTGATGTATTCCATTGAATGTTGATGATTTCGAGCTTCTCGTGGTACATTTATGATTGTAATAAGTTTAATATGATATTTTATTAATTCTAAAAAAGAATCAGGTGGAAATACCAAAGGGTTGTTTACAAAATTGAATATTAATGAGCAAACAATAACCATTTCCCCGCTATATTGTTGTATGCCATAGTGATGCTGATTATTTCGAATGGGAGAATGTCTCTCTCATAAATTTATGGTGAATGGAATTTTAATTATGATTATTACAAGTTTCATGTTCAGCACTCCATCATTTGAAGTCATTTTACTCATTTTAATTGCATTTGGACAATATTTGGTGTCATTTCCCCAAGGGTCGAATTAGTGATTTTGTAGCTGTTAGGGAGAGGGTCATAATAGTTTGTATAATCTGAATAATGGTGCACAGGATAAATTAACAATGTACCTTAAAAATTATCTTCCTCTATTCATAATTTTTATTGGGTTTTAGATCATTTGAGAAACCATTTCCAGCATTTACCTAGGGGGAATTGGAACCCCAATTTGCTAGTAAAGACTCCTACTTTGACCAGAGTAATAAAAACGTTTGTAGAAGTAATTGTATGGTCATAAATCATCCATGAACACCATATTAAATTCTTAATATCATTCATACACCTTCTCATAATAGTTGGGAGCATTTGGGTCAATTTGTAGACCTAGATATCAAAATTAGTCAAAGGTCGAAATAGGAGAAAAAGTGAAAATTGGTCATTTTAATAAAATTTCTTAAAAATTGACATTACATTCTAGATCACTTGCATGTTGGAGCCAGATCGGGGGGAATCCAGATTAGAGCCAAGAACAGTTTAGGGTCATGGTTGGGAGGAACGTGGTAGTTCCAAAGTTATCCGGTTATAAGCTCTAATGTCATAATTAGCTAGATTTTTATTAATTATATGTATTTAAGTGTGCATGGTTCTTTATCCATTAACAAGATGCATAGTTACAGGTATGAGTCTTCTACATTCTAATTTTTTTTATTTTGTTTATAGGTTTTAATTATAACTATTATGCTTTGGATTAAGACCTGTAATTTTATTCTCTAGTTTGAATACACACTTCAGGATTGTTTTATTAGATTAATTAGAATCTCATTCTTTAATTCTTAAATGGATTATAGGTTTAAATTCCTATAAGAGTTATCTTAAACTAGTTTCAGGAGTTTATATTATATGTTAATTTTTAGTCAAGATTCAACTCCTAGTTTTCTAAATGAATTTAATAACCAGAACTCTGTCAAACATACTAAAACTAAACGTTACATCACAACATAAGTCTCATTTAAAAATAGAGTAATAACCTATGAATATTCTTGTACCTATAGAACTACACACATATTATATGTCCAAAGGGATTAAAAGCATCATGGGGTAAACACTTTGTCATGCCTTGTTCGTAAAATGAGGGAAACAAACTAAGAACAATAAAAATTAACAAGATGATGAAAAGAGATCAAATGAAATGCACATTAGAAAGCCTAATGCAACTAACCTAACCTAAACCTAATATCCAAAATATGTTAAGTAAAATCATACCACCAATGTAACTATTTAAGTAAGAAATTCATACCCGATATCTTATCTTTGTCCTTTAATGTAATCCATGGAAATACCTCATTTATGATATCTTGATTCTGTACCAGGATATTTATCTGGGTGAGGTCATGAAGACATACCTTCTTAAGAACCTGGAAGACTTGAAATTGGTACCACAAAGAAGCATCCTTTTGACAAGATTTGTTGATCCATTCTTATCGAGGACTTATGTATCTAACAAATTCATCATACGCATATTCTAAGAAAAAAATATTCATGAAATTCACCCATAAATACTGAACTTGGGAGGTTATTCATAGAGTCGGATCTCACAAACATTCACATGTGATTCGCAACCTATCTTTGCATTTACTCGGGTGTTTCTTTGGACATACAATGATATTGCTTATATTTTCCACAATCATGTCAGTAACCCCAATAATCCTTTAACTCTTGAAATTGTCAACAATATAATTCATACCTTCATGCTTCACATGAAAAGATAAACAATAAATATTATAAAACTAAGGAATAAAAATAATACTTGTCCATATACCTTCCTCGATCTTTTTGAGATGTATCACTAAGGGCTTATCGATGTAGGGTGGAGTGGGTTTAACAAATTCTTCATCGCTTCTTGAGGAGCACAACTAAGAGTGATAATCTGGGCTCATCATATGCTAAATATATCCAAAATAATCCTTTATGTAACATGATTCCCTACTGCAGGATGAGTATGGAGGAGATATCATGGAAGTATCACCAGAGATACTAAGTCCCAAATATTCAAACTTTTCATCATAATGGGCCATATGCATATGTGAACTATATGCAAAGTCTAGTGATGCTTCTTCTTTAGTTATGGTGGCAAAATATTTGATCCATTATTCACCATTAGCCTGATAAGGGGAAGGAACAATCATATCTCGTTCCATAGGGTCTTCATAAACCATTTCCTCATCATCCTTGCTTAAGGTGATTGAAAGCACTTCATCTGATACGGATTTATGTAGGAACGCAATAGAATACACAAATAACCATAGAAACAAATATGCAGTGGAAATAACACTTCATTTCATTAATCAATAACTGAAACTTGATTACATACACAATGGGAATAAACTAGCTAGAGTGCTGGTAGCTTATCTCTAAGAAGAGATGTGGTGGCTACATCCCTTTGAAATATGTGTTACAATGAGGCTCGAAGGCCTATATATTATTGAGAAACAATGGAAACCCTACACAGCCAAAAAACTAACCCTAGGAGGTGAAACGCTAGAATGTGGGCCCTGTTGGGTAACTTGGTACATCAATTTTTTGGGGTCGTAACTTTAGCATACTACCTCCGTTTGACGCACATGATACATCATTAGAAAGATGTATTTAAGGAATACATTCATAAACAACAAATATTGAGCCCAAAATGAACTCGTATTCTTTCGACCATTTGATGCCGAAAAAATGTCGTTTAGGGCCTCAAAACAGCTTCGGAAGTTTAGGTCCCGAAAACTGCCAAAAATAGTAAATTGTGCTATCATTAAGGAAACTGAAAAACTGAAAGAAACAATGGTGAGGGTCCAAGTTGAATAGGTGGGTGGCCACCCATATCCTCCTAGATCATTCCTCCCTCCTTAGGAAGAAATGATCCCCATTGCATTGAGTTCTTCCATGAGATGAGGAAACCTTTGTTGAACTTGGTCCCTAGTGAGCCACTTTCGCTAGTGAAGGAGTTGGCCTGCTTTGACAACTTGATATAGATGGATCTTCTATTGGTAGGTGTTCTTGATCTGTGTGTCCATAATTTGATCAGTTGTGACTTATTCCATGCAGTTGGGGTTTAACTCTGTTGATGTGAGTTGTTCTGCCACGTCTGATGTGTCTAGTAGAGGTGGAAAGTAGGGCTGAAGGCGGTCCATATTGAACACTGGGTGTAGACCAAGGAATGGTGGAATACTGAGCTCGAAGGCATTGTCCCCAAAATCCTTGGTGATGGTGTATGGCCCATATCAGAGCTAGTGAAGCTTGCGTTGGGGTCCAGTGAGGTGGTCCTTCTGCAAATGTAGCCACACTTTGTTGCCCACCTGGAAGTTGTGTTGCACCCAATGCTGATCATGTCACTGCTTGTGCTTAGCATTGGATCTACCCAATATGTGATGAACCTATTGGCAAATGTGTTGAATGTGCTCAATGAAGTTGTTCACCTTGGAAATTTCAAACTAGATATGAGCTGAATCATCCTGAGTAGCTGCAAATGGAATGGCTATGTCAATGGGACATAGTGGTTGGAATACCAAGCCCACTTGAAAGGGGCTATGGTTGGTTGAGCTATGGAGGGATCGGTTAAAGCTGTGTTGTACATAGGGGAAGCTCTCATCCCATGTGCGTGGATGCTTTGAGTTGTACATGCACAAAATGTGTATGATCCTCCTGTTGATGACCTCTATCTAGCCATCAGTCTTGGGATGGAAAGCTATGGACTTTGTGAGCTTGGTGTCTAGCATTGACCATAGGCTAGACCAGAATATACTAAGGAACATGCTATCTTGGTCTAATATTATAGACTATGGGATCCCAAAGAGTACCCACACTTGTTCAAAGAAGATTTTAGTAATGGCTTCTACTGTGATATTCTTCTTGCAAGCTGCCATTATGGCCATCTTTGAGAATTTGTCTACGACCACAAACACACAGTCATTGGCGTGCTTAGTAGAAGGAAGGATCAACATGTAATACATGGATATGGATTCCTCAACTAGGGGTAGGAAACAGAGTATAGAGGCCTTTCTTCTTGATGGATGGTTTGGCAATGGCGCAGGTAGTGCAGGATCAGATGTGCTTCCCAATGTCATCTCGAAGGTTCGGCCAATAGAAATACTTCTGCAGTACTGTCACTATTTTCTCAACCCCAAAATGCCCAGTGACCCAAATTTAGTGCGCTTCCCAAATAATCTTGGCATGCTCGCTTTAAGGAACACAAAGGTGTCCCATGTGACATAGTAGTACATCCTGCAGGTGAAATTTTGGAACTTGTTTTCCCTCCAAGACTGTCTGCTATGTGTGGCTGAATTATGGATCACTCTTGTAGAGAAGCATCCAATCAGAAGTCTCATGCCCACAAGATTTGAGCATGGTGGTTATCTCCAATATCGGTGGTCAGCTGAGGCAGTATGCAACATTATTGGTGCTTCCCTTCTTGTACTTGATGTTCATATGAAACTATTGTAGATATGTAAAACACTTATGATGGTGATCATTTTGTAACTTCCCTTGTGTCGGTTTTCTATGTGGATGATTGTTTCCTTTCCCAAAATGTAATGCTTCCATTGTCAAAAATCCTGTACAATGGAATACATCTCTTTGTCATAAGTGGGATATTTGCAGACTGTCTTGGAACATGTCTCACTGTGATATTCCACTGGATTCCCTTGTTGAGTAAGGACTGCCCCAATAGCATAGTCAGAGGCATCTGTCTCGATCTCAAATGGTTGTTGCAATTCTGGTAATGTGAGCACTAGGGCATAGCAGAGGCGATGTTTCAATTCTACAAACGCCTTCTACTACTTTTTTGACCAATTTTTTTTTTCTTTTGCTCCTCCCTTGGTGACTTGACTCAAATGCCAAGTGACATGATAGAATCCCAACACGAACCTACGGTATAAATTAGCAAGGCTCGAAAGCAGTGAAGCTTTGTTAGAGTAGTTGGGGCTGGCCAATCTCGAATGACTTGGATCTTGGCTAGATCCACATATACCCCACACTCATTAATATTGTATCCCAAACACTAAATCTATGTCATGCCAAAAGTGCACTTGTCCAAATTGGCACACAACTTGTGCTGCCCTAATGCTTGGAGGACCTGTCAGATGTGGTTGAGGTGCTCTTCCCAAGTCTGGCTGAAGATCAGGATGTCATCCAAGTACACTACTACAAATGAGGTGGTGTGGCTACAAGATGTCATCCATCAGTCGCATGAAGGTTGCAGGAACTTTTTTCATCCTGAAAGGCATGACCAACCAGTCGAAAAGACCCTCCTTTGCTTTGAAGGCAGTCTTCCAGAAATTGGTCGGTTCAATCGGTACCTGATAATACCCATACTTTAAGTCGATCTTGCTAAAATATATCGCCCCTTTAAGCTGGTCTAGGAGGTCATCAATCCGAGGGATCAAGTACCTATTCCAAACAGTGATCTTGTTAAACGCCCAATAGTCAATACAGAGTCTCCAAGTCCCATCCTTCTTTTGTACCAACATGATCGGGCTCCCACAGGGTGATGAACTTGGTCGGATGTGACCCTTCTACATTAGCTCCTGAATTTGCCCCTTGAGTTCATCATTCTCGAGAATAGAGTGTCGATAGATTGATCCATTGGGTAGTGGCACACCTGGCGCGAGATCAATGGGGTGCTTGACCTGACTGTGGAGAGGCACCCCGGTGGATGAGGTGAATATTTTCTGGTACTCCTCCACTACCTTGTCCATTTGTTGTTGTCATGTAGAGGGGCCTTTTATGGAGGTCCTGGCCATGATCTTCTCTTTTCCTAAGGGCAGAACATCAAGAAAACAAACTTACCAATTCTGGAAATGAGCTTACTGCATTGTTTTGCAGTAACCAAAGAGATAGCGGTAGGAGGTGGTACCTTTGGTATCATGATACAAATTATTTCCCAATGTAATAATAACATTGTGAGGATGGGAATCATACATAGCATGTCACTTCCATAAGTATGGTTGACCTAACAATACATCACAAACATCAAGAGTAAAAATATCACATAATACCTCATCGGTGAAGGGCTTGATGTTGTAGGGAAGGAGGCACTGCTGGCTGATGTGGAGATCACGTCCTTGGTGAAGCCGCCCGATGATGTACAGATGTGGGTGTGCTATGGTGAGTAAACCCAACCTCTTCATGACCTCTACTAAAATCAGGTTCTCTTGGCTCCCACTGTTGACAATGAACTGTATCAGGGAACCCTTTACCACAATTTGGGAGTGAAAAAGACGCTCCTCCTCCTCTAAATCCTCTGGTTCTTCCTTTTGGATATTTTTGGTAGCAATAGTGGCATTGGGATCTACATCAATAATCTTCTTCCCTCGGTCATTCCCCTTCTTGGGTTTTGATTCAATGTCAAAGTATGCATCTAATTCAGAAGCCTTTATCTTGGCCACCAGTGACTGCTTGGCTCGACACTCACTTGTTTTGTGAGTGGGGCTCTTATGGAACTCGTTCCACTTTGTTGCTTCCTCCTTTGAATTTATAGCGTTGCTCTTTGCTTGAGGATTTGGCAAGTTTTCTTGAGTCTCCATGCCTTGGATGTGTTCTTGGTTCTACGGTTTTAGGGAACCTTTCCCTTGCTTCTGATTCGCAGATCCAAAGTATCACTTTTTTTGTTTGAATTTTTTCTCAATTTTGGAAGCATATCGATATGCCATACCAAGAGAGGAGATATCGAGGAACTCCATTTCATCCTGAATGTATCTATGCAGATAGCTACAGTAATTCAGCACCAAATGTTTCTCTAAATCTTTGATACCCAACTTGGTGCACAGGGTATGGAACAAATTCATCAGCTCATCCACATCTTGATCTCTTTGTTGCCACAACGTAGTCCATTAAATGTACTTGTCCTCATAGCTCCCCACCGAATAATATTGTCCCTTTATGGCATCTTGAAAATAATTACAAGTGGTTATGACCGAGAATATAGAGGGTTCCTCCTTGTCATTTCTCTCACAGTAGGTTTCCCACCAGTCCTTGACATGGGGGGCGGCTTTGAGAAGAGAAAACGTAATCTTCACCCGGTTAGAAAATTCATGAATTGAGAAATATCCTTCTAATAGATTCAACCACCTATCTACAGTGTCTGCATCTATTCGACCATCAAATATGGGAATGAAAAAGTTTACTTGTACCTTAAAAGGGGTTGCACCTCCAAAGTGGCTGCTAGATGCAGATGCGTCGCCAGTGGGAAGTCGTTGAAGGATCTCGGCGAAGTTATCCATCATCGCATTCCTTTTTTTTCAACGTCCTTCTCAAGCAACATTTTAATGGGATATTATGTTCCCTCGTCTTTCTTTTCATCCCGCATGGGTGGCCTTCAATATTTGCGAGGATTATCTTGCAAAGGTTCAACCAAATTGAGCCCTAACTCTTTATACCTTGCCCTCGTTGGGGACATGCAAAGAAGGATCAAGAAAGAGCATATTGCTCTGATACGACTGATCCATATTTATGAAGGAATGCAATAGAATACACAAATAACCATAGAAACAAATATGCAGGGGAAATAACACTTCATTTCATTAATTAATAACTGAAACTTGATTACATACACAATGGAAATAAACTAGCTAGAGTGCTGGTAGCTTATCTCTGAGAAGAGATGTGGCGGCTACATGCCTCTGAACTCTATGTTACAATGAGGCTCGAAGGCCTATATATTATTGAGAAACAATGGAAACCCTACACATCCAAAAACCTAACCCTAGGAGGTGAAACGCCAGAATGTGGGCCCCGTTGGGTAACTTGGTACATCAATTTCTCGAGGTCGTAACTTTAGCATACTACCTCCATTTGAAGTGCATGATGCATGGTTAAAAATATCTGTTTAATGACTACATCCATAAATGGAAAATATCAAGTCCAAAATAAACTCGTATTTGCCCTACCATTCGATGTCGAAAAAAAGTTATTTAGGGCCTCAAAACGGCTCCAGAAGTTTAGGACCTGAAATATGCCAAAAATAGTAAATTGTGCTATAATTAAGGAAATTGGAAAAATGAAAGAAACAATGGTGGGGGTCCAATTGGAATAGGTGGGTGGCCACCAATATCCTCCGAGATCATCATCCCAAATAGTGTCAAATTCCAGCTCAACCTAAGTAACTTCATCAAGCTGTTCTTCCTTATTGCAATGTATGGATACAATGATACCTAGTCTCGAGGAATCATAGAAAGGAAGTCCCATAAACTTTGAATAGCCATATTCCTCATAATTATAGTCAGTATGTTCCCAGAGATCTAGTATATCATCCGGATTTTTTATATGTTGGAATGGAGAACTGGAATCCTATCTTTATGTCCTTAGCTTCTTCAGTTAGGACTTTCGGATCTTCATATATAGGACCATCATCATATTCATATTCTTGGGATCTTCCTTTATCGTGATTGAGATATCATCAATTATACCTTGTACAATGGTTTCTTTGACCTAATCCTTGTTCTGGGATTCCTTCATGAACATGTCCCTCGCATGTTGACCTGAGGTATCCATTTGTTATGCCTCTCTGAATTATAGTCGATACAAAATGTTTCCACCAATTTTGCAAAGGATGATATTGTTCCTTTATATAGGCCCACAAACCAAGAAACTGCCTATCCTCCCACGTGAAGGACAAATGATCGCATGTAAATATATTCTACTTATTTAATATCATATTTTGAATCCAAAGTCATAAGCTAAGCCACATGATTTGTGACATTATCATCGCCACCCTTGAAGGTATGCTAGAATATCTCTAGTAACTCATGTATATATCTTGAGAATTTTGATAGATCAAGATGATATTTTGAAGCCTATTTCTATTTCAATAGCAGTCGAATTATCGGGATATTTAAATTCGAACGGAATATCATATTTGATTTCTTTACTCGAATATTCTTGTGTCTAGCTATATCTGAATGTTTCTTTCCATATTTTGTTGATCATGGCCTTTATTTCTTGTTCCTTGACACTATAATCACAATCCATGTTGAATGGATCGATGAACTCTCTGAGTGAAGGAAAATATTTATGAGGAAAACCCTCTTACCAATTCCTGACAGTTAAGTTTTTTTCTAGGTGTAGAGATAACAAAAATAGCCTCATCTTGGTATCTTCCTACACAATATTGCTTTCCTAGATGAATTACATGAATTCCTTCACATGTTTTGTTGCATGGTACTTATATTTCTAGAACAATGGAAAAAAATCCTTCCTACCATCTTGAATGACCTACTTATGTGGAACATAATGCCCAAAAAATACAATGTATCCCTGCACAATTTGTAATTAGATGCCATCTTGTCATGCTTCCTTGTATTTGAAGAGAACTTCTTTATTTTTCTTTGATTGGAGTCACAAGGTGAGACCTGCCACATTAGTTAAACAAAACTCACAAAAGTACTAAACAAAATAAGGTTGTAGCTAATTAATGGGGTGGGATAAGTTCTTTGTGCATTCATCGGGTAAGATCTACAATATTAGTCACTGACAATAATATTTTCAAAATACCAAGAAATACTTACCTCAATTCTTTTACCGAATGTCATTCTTTCCAGGTGTGTGAATGACTCTAGATCAACCGCTTCAAATTTAGAGATGGTCCCCGACAACAAAGCCAAAATGTTACCGATTGAAATGGAAGTCGAAGACGCTGGCAAGCATATTGGGATGAGGTGACCACTATCACCTTAGTCAAATTCTCCCAAGTTGTTTTGAAGCCTAATCCTCCTAGGGAAGATCCCTATTATGACTATGAAAATACACTAAGATAAATTATTCTCTTTCGAGGTAGTTAATGATCAGTGCCTAATAGAGTCTAAAAAGTGAATAAAGGAGTAGTTATTATAGTGATGGTATGTCCAAATGTTATCCAACAAAACACATGTGCAATCAAGTGCAAGCAGTTATTAATAAGACCCAAGCATGTGTGGCTTCTCATCTAGTTTTTATCTCATCATTGAACATTTAAAACAATGAACAATAGTATAACCACCTAGAGGTTTTCCTTATTCCCAAGTGTAAAAAATAAGGCACCCATGCAAATATCATATAAAACATTAGTATAGCAGCATGTATAATATGTCAGTCAGCATACCACATTGATTATTTATAGCAACATCAATTATGTGAAAATAATGAAGAACAATACATACAATGGTATCAGCAATAAGTATTTATAAATTGTATGTTTATCATCAGTCCTCGATCACAACATTAGTAGCAACATTATCACATGATTTTAAAGCCAAGTCACGAAAACAGTATAAGAAATATATAACAACCATTATCATGAAAAGAACATAGGATCACTCCTTATAAGTTCATTACTTATCATATGTTATCATTGATTTTCATGCATGAGTATAGTAGTTTCCATTCGATCACCCATCATAGAAACATTATTGAACTTGCACAAACAATGTTAGCTAATAACGTGATTGTAACTTAGCAACATAAATCTTGCATCCAATGGATAACTAGGAACTAATCTCACAATTGCATTAACCTAACCTTCTACATTATTTGCAAACTGTATGTATGATGAAAGGAACGCTGACAATCGACATTGGTTCTAAATGAAACCAATGATATATAATTAATTGTGATTAGTTTGTATGCAAACTATATGAAAAATGGTCTATGTCAATAGTCCCTAACAAAGAATACTAACATTTTCCTTGTCATCGCATAGGTTAAGGACAAGGTACAAAAATAAAGGAGAGGGTTGCCACTATAAAGGGAAGCCCTATGGGGTTAAGGAAAGGTTGTCACAAAGAAGCAACAATGTGGAGCAGGCTAGTGGGAAATATGAAGAGGAACATACCCGAGAAAGGAGGGTAGAAACAATGGTAGAGAATGGCCTTAGGAGAGGGTAGCGAGGGTTAGGAAAGGTCTATTATGTTCTTAAAGACAAGCTAGGGGTTTTAGGTAATAATTAGGACCATTTTAGGTCCTTTTATGGGAAATAATTATATTTTTGCAATTTTTATATTTTTAGGGTTCCCTATAAATCCGCCTTAGGGTTTTTAGGGCATTAGAGTCAAGGGAGAATTTGTAGGGAAGGTGGCCAAAATATTAGGGAGGGCCAAAAGTGCAAAAAAAATAATTTTTTTATTTTTATGGTTTCAAACATAAAAATGCAAACCTAAATATGACCTAAAACAAATCCTATACTAACCATAGAACTAGTTTTTTTATAAGAGAAAAGGTGTGAAAACCAAGGGAACTAACCCTAGCAAAAATCCCTACTGCAACCTAGGGAATATAGGGAGGATGGCTAACCTTAAGAGGAAGAGTTCCTAGGTCAACCAACTAGCCTAGAAACACTAAGGAGAAACCCTAGGGAACCCTCACAAGAAGACATGCCTCAATTTGATAAGATGACAAGAATGAAAGGTAATGGCCTATCCTAGGAAAATGTGCATCACTAGGGCTACCACTAAGACTTGAATATGCACATCCAATAACATTCAAACAAAATCATGAGTAGCCTCACCTCTTTGTGCTCGTGTTCATCAAACAAATCAAATCATCACCAAAAGAAGAGAAATTCGCCAAAGAATTGATAGAAAAAGATTGCATTTACCAAGGAAAAAACACCCGCAAGAGGAGCACATCCATCCAAAGAGCCCTAGCAAGGGTAAAATGGTGCATAGTGTATTATCCCATAAGTTTTTTCTTTAAAATGAAAGTGAGGAGATCTATTTATATGATCTCACACTGACTTTTTAAAAATATCCAGGCCTACATGCCTTAAAATAAGTCAATTTGAAATTATAAAATCTCAACTAAAAATTAAATGAAAATAATAATAAAATATAGCCTAAGGTAGGCTGAAGGTAGGCTACGCGGGGTACTTTTACCCGCAGGTGCCAAAATACCCTCAAATAAGTGAATCACTTCAGACTAAAGGCTGGAGTGAGCTGGAGGGATAGTGCTATACCCCATCTAACCCCTAGAATGATGTAAAATCCCTCAACTCTCTCTTGAAAGCATCAAGAAGCCATCATGTGGAGGATGTCTTCCTCTTAGGAGATAAGGCCAGTGAGAGAATGCGTTAGCAATCTAAGAGGTGAGGAGGGTTTCATAAGTGGATGTGAGTGCAGACAAAGGTCTCACTGCTGAAGCAAAGCCCACTTGAGAATGTAAACAAGAGATAGAGCCATATTACCCAGTGGTGAGCCCTTAGGGGCCACATGCAACAACCCCGAGCTTAAAAACCCCAATAAAGGGTAGTCAAAATGCCATTAAGCTATATTATCCCTAAATGATGACCAAAGGGACCATCCATGACCACCATTGCTCAATAACACCCCTCTTGGTCATAAAAACTAGCCTTCTCTCCCTGGGTTACACATGAAGGTTGTAACGTCCACGACCCTCCGACCGGCGAAGAGGACACTACAATACATGAAATGATCTGGGCATCTTGACCCATGAACATGAACATACATACATATAATTATGAAGCATGATACTTAAAAACATAAAACATATTACAAAGCATAAACATTCATATACACAACAAAAGAAAAACATATCAATCAACACTCATGCATATACAAATCAACATTTAACATGTA
The DNA here is from genome assembly GCA_001517045.1 of Pseudotsuga menziesii. Lineage (NCBI taxonomy): Eukaryota > Viridiplantae > Streptophyta > Pinopsida > Pinales > Pinaceae > Pseudotsuga > Pseudotsuga menziesii. The sequence continues at coordinate 31,270 of LPNX010454668.1, forward strand.
TATCATCATTCATTAATAGTAAATATGATTGCAGACACAAGTTAGGTAAGAAAAATTATCTTATTAAGAACTTGTTTCACAACCAGTTACGTCGCTGCAATGTTCCACCCAACCATAGGCCCACGTGCTCCTTAATCTTGCAACAACGCTGCCACCCCCGAGCCAAGAATGATTCCCCAAGGAATAAGGAACTAACAGGCTTATACATATCCAAGGATAACAACACCAGTTGGGTTTATCAGGCAAACATCAGATCAGCCAAGCCAACCAAGTTGGGTTTATCAAGCCATCCAAAAGTTGGGAAAGGCTAAATGCTAAGCTGGTGAGCTCATTGAAGAGCTATAGACACCAACATTGGAGCCATCCTGGCTTCTATAACACCCACACACACCCAACACAAGGAAATTAGTCCATTCTCTACAACGCAGTCCCTCAGACCCTGATCTCCATTACATTGCTATTCAAGGGTTGTGGAGAAGAAAGGAAGCTCAGTAGCCCTATTTGCATGGTTCTCAACCCACCAGGTTTATCAAGCACCTCAATCCCTCATTCACCACTCCAATACAGTCCGAGGACAAAACCACTACATGTAAGCAAGCAAACAACTATTCAATATTTTACAAGGAAAAAACATAGTTCATCAATTGTAGGAACTCACAACAATATTCAATCGATACCACCATAAAAATGGAAAACATAGCTAAGAAATCATGGGAAAACAGCTTCCCACAAACAATCATGAACCCACAGCACCTGATCCTCAATGCAATCGTTGGAGAACTTGAACATACCAGAAAATGGAAATGAAACAAACTCCCAATCTATACTTGAGGGAAAAAGACGTAGTCAACCAAAACTATGAATGGAATTACAGTCGCAACTCAACAATAGAGTAGTAGAATCGTTACACAAGTCTGATGATGGTGGAGAAAGACACAAAACTCTACGTGAACAGAGGAAACAATCAATCCACAAGCCAACAAATCCATGAGGCGAAGGAGAACTAACTGCAAGATAGAAATACCAATGAAAAGGGAGAACCAACGAACCCCTAAACATTGGAATTTGGAACCCTTTAACTCATCCTGCGTGAGGAAATTGAATTGACTCTCGATCCTCATAGTGGACAGACCATCCGCACGCAAAAGGCACGTCATGGAGAGAGAGAGAGTAGGTGTGGGTGTAGTAATGGTTTTCCTATTATCCAATAGCTACCCCAACTAACAATGGAATAGCTAAGGTGGTGGTGAGAAAAAGAGAGTGGTGACACATGGCTCTTCCCCCATGACTCAATGTTCATCATTTCCCCTCCTTATCCTTAGGAATCATGCCCCTTCTCAATTTAGTTGCAGTGAACATAGCTGGTTGGGTTATTTAATTAAAATGCACATTTACATGATGTCACAATTTAATATATGTCATATGTCCTGATATACCATCGGTGACCATTCCAATATGAATCATAACATAACCAAATTGATGGTGGGGCTTTTTCCCTTTGCTCCTCACCATGATTATTACAACATATGTATCATGTATATTTAACACTAAAGGGGTCAAAACCGGGGTGATACATTCCCCTCTCCCTTCAATAGCACTGTCCTTAGTGCTTTACAAAATTTGAACAAAATTCTATACTGGTACTACCTCAGTGTTCTACAGGATTGAAAAAAAATGGATGTGTCAATCGCATGGCATCCTCCAGCTCCCACATCGCCTCTTCAAGTCCGTAGTGCTCCCATTGCACCTTTACCTCCCCTATGGCTCGGTTCTGGAGCATTGTGGCTTTCCTGTTGAGGATGTACATTAGCTCAATTTGGAACTCTCCCTCAGGTTCCATCTGAATCACATCTAAATTCATCAAATGGTTAGGATCATGTACATATTTCTTAAGAAAAGAAACATGAAAAACATTATGAGCTCTAGTACTAGCGGGCAATGCAAGTCTATATGCAACATGCCCTATTCTTTCAAGCACTTCAAATGACCCAGACTATCTAGGTGACATCTTGGCACAACTTCCAAGCTTGAAGGAACTTTTCTTTGCTTTCACTTTGAGGTAAACATGATCCCCAACACTGAAGTCTCTGTTCATCCTATGCTTATCTACATAGCTTTTCTATCTGTCCTGTGCTACTTTCAGATTCTGCCTAATCTTTACAACCTCTTTCTCCATTTCCTTGAGCAATTCTAGTCCAAGCACAACCCTGTTCACTGGGTTATCCCAAGTCACTGGTGTCCTACACCTTCTTCCATACAAAGCTTCATACGGACTCATCCCCAAGGAGGCTTGCTGTCCATTGTTATAAGCAAACTCTAACAAGTGTAAGTAATGTTCCCACTTGGTTGGTTTGTCCATCACATACATGTGAAGCATATCTTCAAGCACTTGATTAACTCTTTATATCTGCCCATCTGTTTGAGGATGATATGCAGTGCTTAAGTTTAGCTTTGTACCAAAATATGCAAACAACCCTTTCTAGAAATTGGAAGTGAACTTGACATCTTTGTCAAAAACTATTTCCTTCGGCAATCCATGCAATTTCAAAATCTCCTTCATGAAGATCTTTGCAATGTCATCAGTCTTATGCATAGACTTCGTTGGTATAAAATGTGTTGCTTTTGTCAACTTGTCTACCACAACCATGATGGAATCATTTTGTCTCCAAGTCATCGGCAATCCTGTAATAAAATCCATGGAAATAACTTCCCATTTCCATTCTGGAACTGGCAAAGCCTACGATAAAACTATTGGATGTTGATGCTCAACCTTTACTTGTTGACATTTCATGCACCCTGAAATGTATTTAGCCATGTCATTTTTCATCCTAGGCCAAAAGTACTGCTTTCTAGCTGTAGCAATTGTCTTCTGATATCATGGGTGACCAGAATACGGAGCTTGATGGATTTCATCCATAATAACTCTCCTCAAATATGTTACATCCAGAATATAAATTATGCCTTTATAAGTAAGAAGTCCATCTTCTTCCAATTTATATCCCTCATACCTCTTCTCAAGGTTTTACTGCTGCCATTTGTCTTTTACCTGCTCATACAATTCATCTCTGGAAACATGATTAACAATCTGCTGCCTCAAATCTGGTTGGAAAATAATAAGAGATGCCACATTCATTTCCTATACCTTCCTACTGAGTGCATCAGCTACCTTGTTCTCTTTTCCTTTTATGTGCTTGATTTCAAAATCAAACTCACATATAAATTCCAACCATCTCACTTGCCTAGCATTCAGAGTAGGCTGATCAAAAAAATACTTCAGGCCACAATGGTCTGTCCTGAGCTCAAATCTTCTACCCATCAAGTAATGTCTCCAAATCTTGAGAGCATGTACTATGGCTACAAGCTCTAGATCATGAGTGGCATAGTTCTTATCATGCTCCTTCAACTTTATTGATTCATAACATATCACGTGGTTGTATTGCATAAGGACTCCTCCAAGCCCTTGTCAACGTGGATCGGTACATACCACAAAATCTTTCTCTGGATTAGCAACCTTCAATACCGATGCACTGGTGAGAAGATTCTTCAACCGCTGGAAGCTCTCTTCACACTTCGAAGTCCATTCGAACTTCATCCCCTTCTTTTGCAAAGAAGTGATGGCATGTGCAACCTTGGAAAATCCTTCAATGAATCTCCTATAGTATCCTGTAAGTCCCATAAAATATCTTACATCCATCACATTTCTTAGAGTAGGTCAATTCATAATGGATTCGATCTTCTCAGGGTATACTGATATACCCTCTTCTAAGATAATGTGACCCAAATACTTAATTCTATCTCTGTAGAAATCACACTTGCTCAGTTTTGCATACAGCTGATGTTCCCTAAGCACTTGCAATGTCAATCTCAAATGCTCTTCATGTTCTTCCTCATTCTTAGAATAAAGAAGAATGTCATTAAGGAAAATAAGAACAAACTTGTCCAAATAGTTGCTAAAGACACTGTTCATAAGGCACATAAATGTAGCTGGTGCATTTGTGAGACCAAATGGTACCAGTACAAACTCATAATGTCCATACCTTGTCCTGAAGGTTGTCTTATGAATGTCTTCATCCTTGATCGTCACCTGATGGTAACCAGACCTCAAGCCAATCTTGGAAAATACATTTGCTCCTCTCATTTGATCAAACAGGTCATCAATCCTGGGAAAAGGATAATTATTCTTCACATTAACCTTGTTCAACTGTCTGTAATCAATACATAACCTAAGTGTACCATCTTTCTTCTTCACAAATAGAACTGGTGCTCCCCAAGGAGACACACTCGATCGGATATACTTCTTTTCCAACAACTCTTGCAGTTGCATCTTCAACTCTAGCATCTCTAGTCTACTCATCTTGTAGGGTGTCTTGGACACTGGTGTTGCTCCTGGCACAAGTTCAGCTATGAAATCAATGTCCCTCTTTGGAGGAAGCCCTAGAATTTCATTACGAAACACATCCTTGAATTCCTGTAACACCTGATAGTCGTCCAACCTAGGAGTTTCATCTCTTATTGGTTCCAAAATATGAGTTGCATACAAATGGAAAATTTTCCTACAGAACTTCTTCAACTGCATTGCTAAAACCTGTCTTACTGAAATTACCTTCGGAATACCCTTCACAATTACTGGGTTTCCTTCCTCATTTGTGCATTCAAAATTCTTGTTATAACAGTCAAGCTTCACTCTGTGAGCTTCTAACCAATCCATTCCAATGAGAATATCACAGGAACCAAGCGGTAGAACATTCAAATCTACACAAGTGATCAATCCATTCATAACCAATGGACATTTCTCTACCAATTCACTGACTTTTCTCTTAGTCCCAGTGGCTAGCTGAACTAACCAAGATTTTCCATGCTTTACCTTCTTAAAAGCACAAATCTCCACTACCCTAGGAGTGATATAACTGTGAGAAGAACTAGGGTCAATCAAAATAGAAACAAATTGTTCAACAATCTTACCTACAACTTCAACCACAGTTTACTGGTGATCTTCCTGGCGGTTCTCCAGTGTTGCATAAATTCTAAGGACTATTGTTGCTACTTGACCCACTGTTTCTGCTTCTCAAATGTTATAATATAGCCTTGCACTTTCATTATCAAGTGGACAATATCTGCGCAAGTGGGGTCCTTCACATTACCAACATTTGAGTGTACCTTTATTCTCATGTTGCTCTTTAGGCTTCCCACATGTCACTCCAACTGGATTACTCGCAGCTTCGGATGGCTGCTTCTGCTGATTCTTGAATCTAGAAGGTTTGAAACCTTTCCTTCTCTAGTCAAACTTCTCATTCTTCTTGTCCTTCCATGCCTTATGGTAATCGGGTTTACCTTTGCTTTGCTCATAGCAATATTTAGCCTTTCTTATTGCTTCTTCGAGATTTCTTGGTTCATAGAACTCAATTCTATCTTTGTAAGCTTGAGGTAATCCACTTAGAAACCGTTGGACCTTCACTTTTTCATCTCTAAAGTATCAGACATACCTTTACAATTGCAAGAACTTATTTGCATATTCATCCATGGTTTCCTATCCCAATCTCAACTCATGGAACTCCTTAATCTTATCATCATAATACCTGTCAGAGAGGTATTTCTACCTGAAATACTTCTTGAACTATTTCCACATTAGTTTCCTTTCACTTATATTCTTTACTTGCTTGAAGTGTTCCCACCAAATGGATGCTCATCCATTCAGATTGAATATGGCAACTCTTTCCTTCATGTTTCTTGAATAATCCTGTACTTGGAAGTACTTCTTTATCCCAAGGAGCCAAGCTTCAGCTTCTTGTCCTGTCTTTATCTCACCATCAAATGTATAAGGTTTAGCTTTCCTAAATTCATCTCGAGAACGATCCCTATGGTGTCTTCTTCTTTTCCTTTTATGAGAAGATGAACTTGTATCTCCACTAGATTCTTCAAAGTCATATGATCCACTGGAAGTCCTTCTCCTCCTCCTAGTGCTGCTCTTACTGCCTTCTAGTCTTGATGTACCTTGTCCAGAATCTATCTTTCTTTGCAAATCTGTCAAACTCTGTAACATGGCAGCATTCAACCGATGCTGCTCTTCCTAGGCTTTAATCAAGATTCTCATGGTGGCTGCAATCTCAGACGGTGTCTCTTGGAATCTCCTTCCATTAGACTCTATGTCATCATTTCCATTCTGGACATTTTCTCCCATGGCATCTCCTGCACACTCGTAAGAATCCCGAGGATTATACCCATCATGGGATCTCATGACTGAACCTCCTCTTGCTTTACCCATCAGATCTGTAGTGGCCTATCATCTCGAGTCTTATTAGCGATCCGCTTGTTCAACTTCATCCGTCGTATCGGGTCCATGCTGCATCAGCGACTGGGGGCTCTCTGCATCGAACGATTAGTCTTTTTGGCTTCCGCAACGGAAGCCCACGGTCTCTCTTTGTCTTCTGTAGCTCACAACTTTATTAGCGGTCCGAGCAACTATTCTTTTGTGGCATCGGCATTAGGATGCACTTTTCATCAGGTGATTAGTCCTTTATGTGGTTGCAACGGCGGGTAGCAGAGTCACTATGGTCTCCGCATGGCACTCGTCGGCAGTTGGAGTAACTGTTCATTGCGAAATCGGATGGATAGTTGACTAAGTAGCCACAAATGTGGTTCACCTTCACTGAAATTTTTTCGATCGACGATTTGATCCACTAACCTTGCTCGCTGGCTGATGATCTCATGCCTTAGAGAAAATTTAGAATTTTCTTCTTTCCTTGTCTTCTGCCGCATCGGCTCTTCCATCTTCTATTCATCAGTGATGACAATGATTGTTCTCCTCTGATCGATGATCCAGGCAACTAACATTTCTCAATGGCTGATGAAGTCAACACTTAGAAAATTTTGGAAATTTCTTCTTTTCTTTTACCGCATTGACTATTGGATCAACTATCCATCAGGTGGATAGTGTCTTAGACTGCTGCAACGACGATTGCGTAATCAGCTAAATTTTTTCTATGTAGTTCATCGATAGTTCCCTCATCGAACCATCAACGATGAAAACAACTATCTTCCTCCAATTGCCAATGGTCAGACTTAGAAAAAAATTTCAAAATTTTTCTCTTTACCTTCTTCCGCCACTTCATTGGCTCGACCCTCTCCTATCCATCGTCAACCAAGTCAACTATTCTCTTTCGATCAGTGAACTAAAGCGCATCGACATCGACAGTCAAAACTTTTCCTCGTCGGAAGACTAGTGCTCTAGGATTCCGCAACGGCAAGTGCACAAACCACTAACGTATTTCGATGGACGATGATTTTGTTACTTAGAAAAATTTTCAAAATTTTTTCACTGCGTCGGTTGCAAGAACATCTTTCCTGTGCGGCATCAGTGACTGGAGGCCCTTTCGGTCGGAAGGATAGTCCTCTAGCCGTCCGCAACGGTGACACTCAAACAGCTGAACATCGGTGACGTGATCAACTAATCGTCGCCGATTCATCTAACTAATTTCACCACTGGGGTCTGCATCGAAGATCCATCTTTCTATGTTTTTCGATGTTCTGACGACCAATCACTTAGAATTTTTTTTGAAACCAAGGCTATTTGTCCCTTGTCGGGTGTCCTTCATACTAGCTCTTCCAATGCATTAAAGAACTTCTCACTAAGTTTTTCGATGGGCTGATAATTCTGGTACTTAGAAAAGTTTTCTGAATTTTCCTGCCACAATTTTCTAATCGCTGCTGGGCAGAAGGAAACCTGCCTCTGCTATCTGATCTTTCATGGCCCATTCAGGCCCATGGTGCAACCAAAGCTTTGATACCACACTGTAATATCCCCGACCCTCCGATCGGTGAAGAGGACACTACGATACAACAAATCATCCAGGCATCTTGACCCATGAACATGAACATGCATACATATAATGTTGAAGCATGATACTTAAAAACATAAGAAATATTACGAAGCATAATCATTCATATACACAACAGAATCAAAACATATCAATCAACACTCATGCATATACAAATCAACATTTAACATGTATATCATCATTCATCAACAGTAAATATGATTGCAGACACAAGTTCGGTAAGAATACTTATCTTATTAAGAACTTGTTCCGCAACCAGCTACGTTGCTCCAACGTTCCACCCAACCATAGGCCCACATGCTCCTTAATCTCTCAGTAAAGCTTCCACCCCCGAGCCAGGCATGATTCCCCAAGGAATAAGGAACTAATAGGCTTACACATAGCCAAGGATAACAACACCACAAGGGTACATAGTTCAGCCAAGCCAACACAGTTGGGTTTATCAGGCGAACATTAGATTAGCCAATCCAGGAGCTAGGAAAGACTAAATGCTAAGCTGGTGATCTCATTGAAGAGCTACAGATACCAACACCGGAGCCAGCCTGGCTTCTAGAACACCCACACACACCTAACACAAGGAAATCAATCCCTTCTCTACAACGCAGTCCCTCAGACCCTGATCTCCCTTCCAGTGCTATTCAGGGGTTGTGGAGAAGAAATCCAGCTCAGTAGCTCTATCTGTGTGGTTCTCAACCCACCAGGTTTATCAAGCACCTCACGCCCTCATTCACCACTCCAATGCAGTCCTAGGACAAAACCACTGCATGCAAGCAACCAAACAACTATTCAAGCTTGTACAAGGGAAAAACACAGTTCATCAATCGTAGGAACTCACAATAATCTTCAACCAATACCACCATAAAAAGGGAAATCACAGCCAAGCAATCATGGGAAAACAACAGCCCATAAACAATCATGAACCCACAGCACCCGATCCTTAATGTAGTCACTGGAGAACTTGCACAGACTAGAAAATGGGAAAAGGAATAGACTCCCAATCTATACGTGAGGGAAAAAGACACAATCAACCAAAACTGTGAAAGGAATTACGGCCACGACTCAACAATAGAGTAGTAGAATCGTTACACAAGTATGATGATGGTGGAGAAAGACACAAAACTCTGCGTGAACAGAGGAAAGAATCGATCCACAATCCAACAAATTCGTGAGGCAAAGGAGAACTCACCGCAAGCTAGCAATCCCAGCGAAAAGGGACAACCAACAAACCCCTAAACATTGGAATGTGGAACCTTTTAACTCAGCCCGCGTGAGGAAACTGAACAAAATCTCAATCCTCATAGTGGATAGACCATCCACACGCAAAAGGCACATCGTGGAGAGAGAGAGAGAGTAGGTGTGGGCGTAGTAGTGGTTTTCGTGTCAGCCAATAGCTGCCCCAACTAACAACGGAATAACTAAGGTGGTGGTTAGCAAAAGAGAGTGGTGACACATGGCTCTTCCCCCATGACTCAATGTTCATCATTTCCCCTCCTTATCCTTAGGAATCATGCCCCTTCTCAATTTAGTTGCAGTGAACATAGCTGGTTGGGTTATTTAATTAAAATGCACATTTACATGATGTCACAATTTAATATATGTTGTATGTCTCGATATACCATCGATGACCATTCCAATCCGAATCATAACATAACCAAATCGACGGTGGGGCTTTTGCCCTTAGCTCCTCACCATGATTATTGCAACATATGTATCATGTATATTTAATGCAAACGGGGTCAAAACCGGGGTGTTACAAAGGTACCCTGGGTATACACGCAACGTAAAAGGTTAAGCAAAAATAGTTAAAAAAAAGTTGTTCTATTATTTTTTGACTTATTACAAATGTATTTATAGTTAATTGAATAAACAATGTAAATCCACTAAATCAAAATATTCAAGTCATAAAACATATGCATATAAAAGTATCCATGTTGAAAGATGTTTTATAAATACCAAACAATAAAAGATAAAACAAAGCAATAAGAAAAATTTAAATTTAATTTTATTATTTTTTTCCTTTTTGTCCTTGATAATTATTGCAATTGTAACAATACACTATATCTGAAGTAGGATATTACATCGTTGGTGTTGAGACAAATGTTTGTCACTAAAACATCATAATTACTATAGAAAGACTAATCACAAAATTGACAAGACCATGACATGTGGAAGTAATGTGTCATTGCAAGAGTGTTGATGTTTGCCGCAAAAAAAATTCTTGACTTGATTTTTCGACAAAAAAATGATTGTTTCTTTCACAATTTATAAGTAGTCACTTTTCTGAAGCAAGACATCAAAATCAACGTGATAAGTTGTACTTTTTCTAGATGTTATAGTTCTATTTAATTTTATAATCAAGATGAATTCTAAAATAAGTGTATGGAATGAGTTTCTTTAAACTAATGTTGTAATACACAAAATTAACATAAATTATTTTTTGGATTTGATTATCATAACTTTTGTTTTAATGTTGTTAACAATGGTAAATATAATAAAACAAAAAAACAAAAAAACTTGAGTATCTTTAATTCTCTGCCAAAATTATAGAGATTCTTTAACACATGAACAATATTGATGAAAAATAACTAACTATGCCAACATAATCTACTCCCAAATAAATGGCTCACTTATTAATATATATTCCAAAAAAATAATAAAAAACCATTAATTCTTATATTACAATTAATTTATTTTTAACAAACATTATTAATTAAAAAAACATCTTTTAATTATTAAATATATAAATATTATTTAATTATTTAATATTCTATTAATTAAAAATAAAATAAATCCAAATTAAATTTATATTGTTGTGACCTTTTCCATAAAACCTCACAATGTTAAAATGTTAATGTGCCTCACAATGTAAAAGTGCAATAGCATTTATGATAGTTCAACCTCACAATGTTAAAATGTTAATTTCCCTCACACTAAAATGGCATTTATTATAGTTCAATATTACATCGATGTTTGTTGTCAAGATGTAAGCTGAATATACTCCACTAAACATACAGCCAAAGATTTTGTTTTAAAATATTTTAATCTTCGGTTTTAATCTCATGAAAGTTAGTTGTAAATTTAAATTTCTTCATTTCCAACTACTTTATAAATCTTATAAATAAAAATTATATTTAAATATTTAAATAATTGAAGTTTTTTTTGTATGTCAAAATTTTTTTAGATGATGTTTTAATTTTAACATTATATATGTAAGTATTAACACCCAAGTTGCATGTAGAAGAAAACAAAAGATCAACTTGGAGAAAAATAAATAAATCTATTTTATGGAAATTCATATGAGTAACAATGAGTATATATATACATTGAGACAAGAAAATTTCCCACATAAAGATCCAACTAAAATGTCCTTAATTTTGATATTTTGTGTATATTTATAAACAAACTAAAAGAAGAGACAATGTGGAGCATAAATTTGCATTGCACTACTTTTGAATGACACATCCTCTTAAAACAATTGCTATGGGCTATTGTACTTGTAGCATGTAGGATCAATACAATGGTTCCGTTGAAAATAATAGTTAATTAAAGTGCATACCAAAAATCAGGTAAGCTATGCTTATCAATGCCACCATCATTACAATATAAAATTTAATATTAACTCTTATTGTAAAATGTAAGTTGATATCAACCAAATAATTACATATAAGAAAATTATTATACATTCAATTTAATAAATTTAGCAAACATTCATTTTCCCTAAGAATCTATGGTAAAATCATACATATATATATATAAATATTTTTAAAAATACATAAACATGAAATTTATCATCTTATATCTTTTTTTCAACATTACTTTTATTTTTTATATATAAGCAATTATAAATGTACAAAAACAATTATAATTTTGCATAATTTCTTCCAACTTTATTTTTAATTATGATCCAATAAAAATAAAATGATATTAAACCTTTTTTAGTTTTATAATAATAAATGACTGCTACAAATTTTCATTCCAATAAGAATAAAAAACATATACATAAAGTCATAATAATCTGTCCATTTTCATCAACAAAATTCCAATAAAAAAATTCGTATATTAAAATTGACAAAAAATACCAAATAAATAAAAATATTAGAAAATAAAATGGTCCACTACTCAGTCTCCGTTCTCTTCATATGCGACAAAGAAAGAACGAACATTCGTCCTTTACTCTTCAATTTCAGAGATGTATTTATTCCTGCTACTTTGACCAAGCCTTATTAAAGCATAAAACAGAGTCACTGCACACTGCTATTCAGATTAGATCCACATGATCTAACATTTTGGGAGGTCTCGTGGAGGAGCCTCCAACGTTGCCGAAAGACCGCGACCATTCTCCACCAGAAACACCGTATTCAATCCCCACGTTAAATGGTCGTCAAGATGGCAATGTAGAAACCACACTCCTGTCCAAAGAACAACAAACACTTAGCAACGATATACCAAAGAATTAGAAATGGTAGAATTGAAGTCAAGTACAAGAATAATATGCCTGAGGAGTTTATACATTATACCTGGATTGTCAGCTTTGAATCTTATGGCAACCCACCCACTTACTGGAGCGATTACTGTGTTGCGCTCTGGGGGATCAACCAGATTAAACTTAAGCGGATCGGTCTTTGGGTTATAGTTCCCGAAGCCCTGTCCCACCACGTAAAAGTTGTATCCATGAAGATGCATGGGATGGTTCTCTGCCAAGAAGATGTTTGTTGCCTGGTAAACCAGTTGCACTGTAGAATTGTATTTCAGCACCTTCACTTTTGTTGCTTCTACAGGAGCCCAAAGACTTTTGGGTATGTTGTCCCCAGTGTAGTTGAATTTAACTGGAGGCCTTGATGGAAAATCTGTCGTGAAGACACCTTTAATGCCGAAATAATACGCTTGTAGCACCGCGATCGTGGGCGATACAAATGATATGTTATTTATGCTTGCACTCAGCCTCGTTCCGTTGGGGCCTGCACAGGTCTTCCCAGTGGCGCACGGAGACAACCCCAGTCCCACTGTGTAGATGAAGCGTTTACTTATGCTTTGTGGGACGTCTACTGGATGCTCCTTGGAAGCCAGGCTTCGGAGTGCTAGGCTAAATTTAGTGACAGTCGCAGTGTCATTGTACGCTGGAAGGCTAGGGAAACTGCGAATCGTAGAA
>LPNX010454668.1:45378-57878 GCA_001517045.1 Pseudotsuga menziesii
CTGGTTATATAAGTTTGTACCTAAATCGTATAATCTAATATTCCATCTAATATTATCTTTGAAGTGAAATAAATGATTCGAAATCTGGCATATGCCACCTACCATTATTGTATATTTAACAAAATTATTTTAATTTAACAATCTGAATTTCTACGTAAAAACAAGGTTTCAAAGTTATTTGTGATCAAATTCTACGTAAACTCAAGATTTTGAAGCAATTTTTGAATATGTTTACAGTCGCCATGTTGAAGGAATCCGTCTCGGAGTGGGTCATACCTACTACTCTTGTCTTATATTCTTGGACTCGATGCTCATATCTTGCTGTATCTGCACCAATTAGTGAATCCAAAATCAGCACATACCGCTTTGATAGAATTCATAGAATCTCAAATTAAAAAAATGACCCCCCGAGCTTTGTTCATTTAGGAATTAAATTCCAACGCGGCATTGTTCTGATTGGTAGGCGATGTTGTTCCCTAACAACAATATTCCATTAATCACATTTTCCTTCAAAACTTTCTTTAAATTTTCATAAATTTTAAATTGTCTCAAAAATTCAAGAGGAAAGACGCTTTTGGCACATCGGACTTTTAGAATTTAACAAGTCGGTTTTTTGTTTTTGTTTTGTTTGTCTAACTTAAAAAAAAGTAACGTAGTCTGGGATGTCTGTAGTTCGTGCTTTTCATTTTTGTTTTGTTTTGTTTGTAGTTTCTGCTTTTCATTTTTTGTTTTCTTTATGTGTTTTTTCTTTTGTTGTTTTGTATGTGCTTTTTCTTTTCAAGTTCTCAAAAAACTATTTCTAAATTTTTATTTTTTGAGTTTTCATGAAATGATTTTAAGTTTTTCTAAATGTGTATGCTTTGTGTTTTAAATTTTGAGTTTTCAAGAAATGATTTTAAGTTTTTCTAAATGTGTATGCTTTGTGTTTTAAATTTTTCCTTAAAAATGGTGTGTTGAATATGGTTTAAATCATTTTTATTATAAAGTTTATTAAAATTTGTTTTAATTTTATGTAAATTTTTTGGTGGTTGATATACAAGTATTTATGGTTGTTGGTAATCTTGGATTGATAAAAAATATTAATTTTGATGGCTATTTAGTTTGAATAATGTTTTGAGAAATAAGTTGAAAATATTAGGTCAAAAATCAAATTTTAAGTAACTAGTTTAATTTTTGTTACAAATAATGTAGTAAGAGATATTAGTTATTTTTAAAGTAAGACCAACACAACATGGATATATTTTTTAAAGTTATTGAAATGCATCACCCATAATTTAAGGCTTTTTCTAATTGTTGGAGCAAAGTTTTCACTTAAATATGGGCTTAGCCTTTTCAAAGGAGGAAAAAAAAATAGATTTTGGAAACAATACAAAAAGTGGTATTGATAATTTTGGTGGGGTAATTTTTACGAGAGCTTGGTGGTGAAAGGGGAGTGGAATTTCTTCATGGAAAGATGGAAGCCATTTTTGTTGCAAGTATGAAGGTGTTTTTCAAGGCATATGACGACAAGAATGCATTGTTCAAGATTGGAATTTGAATAATGAAGGTTGAAGTTCGCACTTCAAAGAGTAGTTATTTATTTTATTGCTTATCATTGTAACCTATTTGTAGTATTGTTCCTCCTTCCCATAAATTGTATAATCTTATATAATCAAATTTAAGTTTGTAAGCATTTGTGCAAGTTTGTAATACAAGATATTGCATACTAGTTGCATATTTTTTCATTCAAATCCTTGTTGTTTGTGTTGTGAGACTTTGAGAGCCGATTTTGTGGATACCCCTCTTGCATTACTAGTATCATACACGGTTGTTCATCAATATGCAAGTAGAGCTCTCAAGTGGGCTAGTTTGCAACAAGACGTATGAGTTGTGAGTTGTGAGAAAAATGCTTCCTAGAGTAACCCCACGCGGTAAGGGTAGAAAGCCTCCTACTATGGAATATTTTAGACCCCTTCATAGGCAAGTTGGGGTATTGCAAGAAGAGTTGCATTGAGGAGTGGATATCAGAAAAAGAGATGAAAGGGAATACGAAGCTGAAAGTAAGGAACCATTCAAAGAAGAAGCATAATTGAAATAAATATTGGAGAAGTGGGATTGCTTAGAGCCATTTCGAGGATTGGAAAAAGACCAAAGATGGAGATGTCAACATTTAACTTAAGGTTAGGGGACCTTATAGATTTGATAGATGACATGGAATAATTATTTGAATTAGAAGAGATTGAAGACCTTAAGAGAGTGAAATTCACAAATACAAAACTAAAGGGACATGCTAGCATTTGGTGTGAAGAAATCCAACTTGAAAGAGGAAGGAGAGGAAAAGATAAAATTGCTAGATGAGATAGAATTGTAAAAATTTTGAAGAGATCATTCATGTGGATTACAAGTATGAGCTAAAGTTACTGAAGAAGATGCAAAGTCTGAGACAAGGAAGAAGAACAATAAAAGGATATACTGAATAATTCCACAAAGTCCTAGTTAGAACTTAGCATGTTGAAGCAACTCAATGGATTGTAGTTTAGAATACAAGAATAATTAGCACTAGTGAGAATGTGCGACAAAGAAGATGCATATCAATTTGCACTAAATGTGGAAGAAAGATTAAATAGAAAATTTGAAAATAAGCAAAGATGAAGAGATCATTGTGGAAGAACTTGAGGAAGGTATTATCAAGGACAAAAGAATAATCAGAAAAATGAAGATGATGGCAAAAACAAAAATTAGGAACTAGATAATTCTTATGACGCTTGAGAGAAATATTCCAAAGGGAGAGGATTTAGAAGAGGGGGGTTTCATGGATCATGTTTCCAATGTGGAGAAGAGGGGCATCAAGATTATGCATTCTCTCATAATCAATAAAGAACCAATAGAATCAATGAAAATAATGCAAGGGTGACAAATGTGAATGAGGAAGAAGTAGAGAATGGAGATGTGTTAATTACGAGAATATTATAACACACCAAATTAAAGAAAATTATTATTCTTTTGAATATTTTATTTTTATTTTTAATATTTTGACAAGAAATTCAAAATAGATGTAATGGATAATTCTTATTTATTAATTAAAAATACTGAAAGGAATTAGAGATGAAATAGTTATTGAAAGAGTGTTTGCTAACCCACAAGGGACAGGTGGCAAAAGCTGTTGAGTGAAAAATCAAGTGATGCAAGAGGAACCCTCCCCAAAATCAGGTCAAAACTCCTTGTTGAGTGCTAAAGAGAAGGAGGCACATAAATGAGAAAGTCTTAGGAAAAATAGTATATAATAGTATGTTCATTAGGCAAGTAGGAGGCTAGAAATGGATAGGGAATTGATATGTTAATGCAAGATATGGCACATTGATTGGATTATTCTCCTTATGGTTCAACAAACATGCTCAAGGGTTCTATAGCAAGTGAGACTTGGCTTTTCTAGAAGTTGGTTGGGAGGAACAACTGTTTCATTTATGTTTTCCCGATAGTGGTGTCATGTTCCCTATTCTACTTCTTATATGTTCTAGACTTGCTAAAGTAAATTTTCCAGTTGAATATGAATCGTATTTCCATTTTTACAGTTAATAGTATTATGCATATGTTCATATTATATTCCCTAATTTATGTTATGATGTAATGTAAACTGATTTATGATAATATATTTATCTTAGTTAGCAATCATAGATTTAGGATATTAATATATTATAAGAGATTTATGTTTGGGCTTCCATACCCGAATCAAAGTTATGCATAATAATGGTTGTAATGTTAGCGTAACTTGCATATCTAAATGAAGAACTATCACATATCTGTTTAAGTGTTCTAATGTATGCTTGCATATGCTCTATTACAGTATTTTAAATGTATTTATTTCAACTAATCTTTTTTCTTAGAGGCCGATGGATTCTTACAAAGCTAGACTCTGTCTTTTTCTTTTAAAACCATATCAATGTAAACATTTATTTCAAACTAGAATCCTATTGTCATATATCCTATGACTATGGCTAGTTCCCTAATGTTGTTATGTTGCATAACTTTATTACAGAGAGACTATTTTAATATAGGAACAAATCCATAAATCACAAAAACTACTCTAAGTAATGCAAAGTAAAAACTAAAAAGAAGACATCCCCTCTATCCTCAAAACCATTTAAACACATATTGAGATTCATAACAAAATCGTACATTAAAACCATAAATCCATATCGGATTACTAAATCACTTAGTAAAAATCCTTATGACTGAAGTTGGATGGGCTACCCATTGATATCAAAATCAATTTATAGGATCATTATCAATATTTTACCATCATTCACATCTTTAGTGAATAAATACACCATCAAATCTAACAAGATCTAAACAAGTAAAATTTAATACCATTATTAAATATAAACACACACCGTCTCTAATTGACGGTATCTAAACCCTGAGATTTGGACTCTATCTAAAACGATTTTCCTTCACAGAATCGAAATCACAAAGATATTTTTCTTCTATCAACTAATCGGTGGAAGTAAGACCATTAAAAATGGCATCCATCGTTTTATGAAAATCATGATAGGTACATTCAAATAGATGGAATGTCAACATGATAACTAGAGAGGCTCCAACTATAAGCTAGTACAGACCCAAATGGGTCTTATTAAAATGTTCAAATATCATAAAGGGGTATGAGTATTCAACTATGCTTCCACATAAGTCTTGAGTGGTGTAAGTCCATTAAGATGGAATCCACCGTTCAACAAAACCACAACACACACATCCAAAAAGAAAATACAACAACGCTTTAAAGGAGAGGTTGTGAAGCCATTGTTGCAAGTTATTACATACCCTTAAGAAATTTAATTACACAATCCAACTTATATTCATAGGAGTGGTGAAATACCCACTTCCTACACGATCCAAAAACCCAACGAAGAACCATTGCAACCTAACTACTTAACCCTTACCAATGAACTGTTGGAAGACCATTAATGCAGACTGAGCACATCCATGCTGGAGGGCTACAAGCAATATCAACATCTAAGTAATATTAGTACTTGCCAAGAAAATATTTGGTGTGTGTAATGTTTAAATAGAGTAAGGTTTTATCTTCACTTTTGGCATTTAAAGTATTAGGTCTAAGAGGAGGTGACCGTGTCACCACTCTCGTCGGCCTTCCTATAACATGCATTTCCCATGATGAAGTTAAAACTCTATCCAATTTATTAAAGACTGCAAAAAGAATGAAGATAATAGAGACACAAACCTTACCTTATGCCATTATAGAGAGGAATATGGGTCGACTCCTCCTAGATGGCCTTATCACTCCTCTACTAGCAAATCGAAGGAAAAACCCAAAGTCAATAGCTTTTTTATGCCTTTAAGTCTAGAATTTTTTTTCAAAAATTAAGTGCAACCGAACTGAAGAGTTTCATACCTAGTTAAAGGCATGGAAGGCTCATCGTTATTGGTCTTCTTTCTCCTCTACAACAAACCCACAAAGCCAAGGAATTTTGGAGGCCATTAAGACTGATAAAATCCTCAAGCATACCTTAGAAATAGAGAAAGTATTGCCATTAACCATCTGGATAAAAGTTTGAACAAAACCTACACAACGTAGCCATGGAGGGTAGAGATTTCTTACAAAAATAGTTGCAGACCAAAAATAAACATGCAAATGGAACTTTCAGACATGTAAAATTGTGTTAAACCCTTGCCAAAAACCCTTTCCCAAGATTGCAACAAATGGAGGGTTGAGATCCATCTTGGACACACATTTAAACTTTCCACTAAATGCCTTGTTGTGATGTTAACTCGCAGCCAGGGAAGAGTTATTTCCAAAGGTCAAAAGTGCAAGTGTGTCCATAACGAGGAAGTGGCAAGGAGAGGGGAGGTTGCAGGAAACGTGGAATATAGTAGGAGTAGATGGAAAAACAAGTTCTTGACGACCCAATAGTTTCATGTTCACTTAGTTTTCTAACTGGAAGTGACAAGAGAGCTTGCAAGCTCATATTCCTAGTCGTCGATTAGTGGGCGAAGGGAGGACGAAACTTCCAAATCGTATCCCTCTGTGCTATCTAGGGAATTGTAGGGAGTGGGGCACTGCGAATGAGATCTTCTACCAGCACGACCACATTGAGGCATTCCTCTCTATCGGGGACACCGACCTCCTTCCTGTAAGGCATGTTCTCTTCCATTGATATAACACCCTTAAATAAAATTAAAGTTTACATAAAATCAAAACACACACTAAAAATATATCACAAACTCTTAGAAACATTAGCACTTGTAACTTGAACAATAAATCAACATAAGTGGAAATTGGAAGTCCATATGCTCATAAGGTCTTCCAATAGATAACCACTAGAAAAGGGAATTTCAGACATATGAGGTGGAAATGAATGGTGTAATCACTTGCTATCTAGACATATTCTCTTCTCTCCTTGGCATAACAAACTATTTCTAATGTATTATTACATAGTTAGTTGAATTAAGCTAATGTATTAGTACATAGTTAGTTGAATTAACAATTGATATTTAATTTGCAAGATCCAGAGATGCACATTGGTCCTAGAGTTGTGCCTACGGGATTAACCTTGAGAAAGAACAAGAGGAAACTTGAGTTTTGATGTGTCTTATGGGATATGTACATTTCGATACATGTACATGTGGCTTGGAAAGTCTTGGATACATGTACTTTTGGAGACATGTACATTGACATTTCACTTACATGTACATGTGGCTTGGATAGTTTTGGATACATGTACATGTGGTTTGGATAGTGTTGGATAGATGTGGAGACACATGTACTTTTGGTTACTTTTGGATATATATGTACTTTTGGATACTTTTGGATATATATGTAATTTTGGAGACATGTACATTGACATTTCAGTTATAAATGAATGATACATTTCACTTTGAATTTGTTCTTTGGTTTCCACATGTTCTTGTGTCAATCTATTGTATTGATTTGTGAGGATTATCTATTACTTATGAATGCACTATGTCAAAAGAAAAAACTATTATATTTAAAGGTTTCAATGATCTCACTACATGCACACTAAAGTCAAAGTTCTTGCTCGTGTAATTTAAAAAATATAAGTGCAATACAATGTATTTCAAGGTTTCAGTGAACTCACTACTTGCACACCAATTAGATATATCTAATTAAAAATTATGAGTTTGGATTCATTAAATTACAAGTTAAGTCAATGCTCAAGTGTAATTTAATAAAACTAAGTGCAATACATGCTTCACATTTCATCAACAACCAACAACACTATTCAACAAACCTCATGCACCCAATGACTAATCACTCAGCATTAAAGCAACTACAATAGAATCCAAAGACCGAGAACCAACTTCGTTAATCAACATGATTTGAAGCATAAGTCCACCGGATTTGAAAAAGTTGAGTTGGACATTAGATTGATTCTAAATTGAGTTGTGACAATAAGATAAGATTAGGGTTAGGATTAGGGTTTCCTTGGTAGGGTTATGGTTATGGGCCATGCATGTTAAACAATAAACCCTAGTTACGGATAACATTTTTCAATTTTGGCCTTCGTTGGCATGAAATGCATTGTCTAGCTTTGGCCCTCATTGGCATGACTGCATTTTCCCCTACTAAGTGAAACCCGAGCTTCAGAAACCATCATAGATAGAGGTCACCAGGAAATCGACAAGAGGAAGAGCCCCCCCCCTAGCTAAAATCCCACATCATGAATCCAACGGATTCAATGGTTCGTCGATCGGAGGCCTGAGCATTAATCTATGATGAGTTATAGGTCACCTCCAAATACCGTTTAGGGACACCTGGTGGACTTGGGCCCCATGTGCAATAAACCTCATGGAGCCACAATTTTGCATTATGTCAACTCTTGCTAGCGTTTTTGGGAATAGGAAATATGGCAATGCTAACCGCAACCCCACTGTCTGTGGCTTTCCATCTTTGTCCCTCATTGGTGTGACTGCATTTTCCCCTACTGAGCAAAAACCTAGCTTCAGAAACCACCGTAGAGGGAGGTCATTGGGAAACAGACAGGAGGGAGAGGACCCCCCCTAGCTAAAATGCCATGTCATGAATCCAATGGAGTCAACGGTTCATCGATCGGAGTCCCGAGCATCGATCTATGGTGGGTTGCTAGTCACCTCCAGATACCGTTTAGGGACACCTAGTGGACTTGGGCCCGATGCGCAAAAAAACTCACAAAGCCACAATTTTGTATTCCTTCAACTCCTGCTAGCATGTTTGGGCATGGGAAATATGGCAATGACAACCACATCCCCACCATCTGTGGCTTTCCACCTTTGGCCCTCCTTGGCGTGACTACATTGTCCTTTACTGAGTGAAACCCTAGCTTCATAAACCACGGTAGATGGAGGTCACCGGGAAATGGATAGATGGGAGAGCCCCCCCCCCCTAGCTAAAATCCCATGTCATGAATCCAACGAAATTGATGGTTCATCAATCGGTGGCGAGTTGCAGGTCACCTCTAGATACCGTTTGGGGACACCTAGTGGACTTGGGCCCGATGTGCAAAAAACATCACGAAGCCGCAATTTTGTACTTTATCAACTCCTTCTACCATGTTTAGGCATGGGAAATATGGCAACGCCAACCACATCCCCACCGTCCATGGCTTTCCAGCCTTGGCCCTCATTGGCGTGATTGCATTGTCCCCTACTGAGTGAAACCCTAGCTTCAGAAACCACCATAGGCGGAGGTCACTGGGAAATGGATAGGAGGGAGAGGTCCCCCCCTAGCTAAAATCCCATGTCATGAATCCAGCGGAATTGATGGTTTGTCGATTGGAGGCCCGAGCATCGATCTATGGCAAGTTGCAAATCACCTCTAGATACCATTCAGGGACACCTAGTGGACTTGTGCTCGGTGCACAAAAAACCTCACAGAGCCACAATTTTGAATTCTATAAACTCCTGCTATCATGTTTGGGCATGGGAAATATGGAACACCAATCACATCCCCACTGTCCGTGGCTTTCCAGCTTTGGCCCTCGTTGGCATGACTGCATTGTCCCCTATTGAGCGAAACCCTAGCTTCAAAAACCACCATAGACGGAGGTCACTGGGAAATGGACAGGAGGGAGAGGTCCCCCCTAGGTAAAATCCCATGTCATGAATCCAACTAAATCAACGGTTCATCGATCGGAGGCCCGAGCATCGATCTATGGTGAGTTGCAGGTCACCTCCAGATATCGTTCAGGGACACCTGGTGGACTTGGGCTCAGTGCGCAAGAAACCTCACGGAGTCGCAATTTTGTATTCCGTCAACTCCTGCTAGCATGTTTTGGCATGGGAAATATGGTAATGCCAACTACATCCCCATCGTCTATGGCTTTCCATGAATCAATGACTTAATTTTACTTTTGAGTTGTCTATGTCATTGTTAGTATGTTGTTTTGTTTCGGGATTTTTATAATACATGATCAATGAGAAACATGAATAAATGAGTTTATTGTTATCTTTTAATTTGAAATTAAACTCCTTAATAAAATCATATCTTTTAATTGAAAATTAAAATATCACAATTTCAATTACACCAATGACCCAACATGTCAACCTCCCAAAATTTTCTATTATGCATTACATGAAACATTAACCTTTCGAAAGCATGAGAGGTTCCAAGTTTTGTTTGTTTATTAAGTTTATCACTTAATATATTCACATGCATGATGCTGACCTAATTCACATGCATAATGTTAGTGCATATTACTTTGAATGCTTCATATGCATAATGTCGAAGCATGTTACTTTTGAGTTGTTTGTGTCAATATTAGTAGGTTATTTTCTTCCACTTTCAATGTTCAAAAAAACATAATCAACTAAAAACAAAGTTAAATAAATCTCTTATTATCTTTTATTATCTTTTAAGTAGAAATTAAACTTCTCAATAAAAAAAAATGAGATGAAATTCCAAAACTACTAAGCACTACCCCTTTGGCAATGGACATGCGGGTATAAGAGGTGAGTTGTCAAGAAGGAAATTTTACAAGCCTTAAAACATAAGTTTATCATTGCAACATATTGTTTCCATCATCCTAGTTGTCTATATCGGTTGAAAACATTGACAATATTACCTACTTGAAAAATTAAGGTTTTAGTCTTGTAAGAGAGCCTACAAAGAACTTTGATAGGTCTGACCTATAGAGGTACATGTATGTATTCTAATGTTATGTATATCATGTGAATGAGATCTTGAAATGTTTATATCATTGATATATATGGTTTATTGATCATATGTAAAATTTGGCATGTTCATTAAGTTGACATACAAGAGAACTTTTGGCATATTTATAAACAACATTATGGAAAATTTCGCATATCAAGAACACAAAATTGACATATTCATAAGAAACATACATGGAAAAATTAAAATTATGATACATACCTCATCATGCTAGATCCCACCTATTATCATACAACCAAGCCCTCCGGATCATCTCTTATAATGATGGTCTCCATTAGTCTCTTGTGCTCTGTATTCGGTAAGAAGTAGCGTACCTTCGATGAATTTCGGCTAGGCATTGTTTGTACCTAAAGGTTTGTACAAATGATTAAGTTGGTAAAGTGATACACACTTGTGCCTAGTTTGTAATCCCTGTAAACATATCCACCCTTCTTTCTTGCATTGTTTTCATGTGTAAGGTATTCACCTTTAACAACCATAGACTCGATGGGGAAGTGGTTGTTTTCATCATCAGTCATGGACATATCTATACAACGTGCCAACCAGTAATCACCACCCCATTCACTATCTTTTGAGGAAACCACTGCATATATGTGTCCTGCATAGTATGATTGTAGGTATATGATCAAATATTTTTCGTGTGATACAAGGCCATTAATGTGAGTTTCAAGACTACGTAAATTTTACAAAAAAATGTTAAGGAAATGCATCATACTAGGTTGTACAAGGTTTGATACATGATCAAAATCTATAGAAATAGGTGATTGGTCTTCTTCCAATGGATTTAACTCAACAATTGCATGCTAATAAAGTGGAAGCGATATGTGATTCCATCCACCAACCCAATCCAATGATTCACACACATCCCAGTCACCATCACAATAAGGTGGGCAAAAACAAGTGAGTTTTCTGGTCCAAATTTCAAATACTGGGTTATCAGAGATTTGAACTGAATGAAAGCCACAAGCCCCAGGAACAGTCTTGCATTCCCATGCATGTGTACGATCTATGTCTACCACCTCCCAAAAAAATCTCTCCACAAGTCTCTTTCTTGTGGATTCTACTCGCATAGCTGATTCCTCTCCCATTACTGACGTGCACCACCTGACTATAGATTGAGCATTTTGAATAGTAGATATTGTAGATAATTTCAATTACTCTCTTCATAGTGCTATTTTGACACATGCTCCAGCTCCATCATGCTCTCCTTTACCATGCCCAGTCTCAAAATAGTTCCACATATGTGGAACTTTGTAGTTTTTATGCAATGAACACAACCATTGAAATATGCATGCATTTTTTAACTGACCAGCACATCCATCATACCAAATCTAGTGTCGATCCATCTGTATGTTCCTGCCCTTCAAATGATCATAGAACATGATGAAGCAATGACATACATAGTGGAAGTCATGGCAATTATCATCACTTATGTAGAAGTGATATTCCTTTAGAATTTCTCTTTTCTCTTCACTGCTATTTGGGCCATGCCTATCTGTGATATGCACCATCAAGGAAACCTACTCAGAGTGATAATACTGACTTTGGATCTCATTTTGAGGTTGCAAAGTGTAGTTCTCAGCAAAATCAACAACTGAAAGTATAGTACCATGAGGAAATGTATCTCTGCATATTTTAAACTTCTCATCCTGCCATCGTGCCAAGTGGACATGCTGAACATATTGATGTGTCTTTTCAATAAATTCCTTGACAAAGACACTAAGTTGTACCTGTTGACACAAAATGATCTCAATATCAGTTTTTTTTGTAACTAAGGAATGAAATGCAACTGTTCAAACATAAATTTATAGATAAATGCATGTACCTGAGATGTTACCAATTGTATTTTTTTGCTTTCTTTCCCTCGGACTATTTCATAGCAGATATATTTGAAACTTTTCATGTCTGTAACCATATTCCCAAATTCATTGTCTCCAGTCTCGTGCATACATTGGCTCAATAATGCCATTCCAGCACAGTTGGAGCAAGTTCCATCCAAACAGGATTTTGCATAGCAAGTTTGCCCCTCAAGCCTATTGCACATGATACTATGAATGAATTCTTTTGATGAGGTCGGTGGTATTGTCAAGGATCAATCATGCACATGGTTAGTATGCAACACACAACTAATGTACAAACATGTTTCATAGTAATATTCATATTCTACATGGTATCTACAACAACAAGTGTTACGAAGAGTATTTATTCTAACATACCAGGGCTTACATTTCTCAAAAGATCTTTGACCCAAAATAAGTTGTCTATGTTCATTCCTAAATTTCTCATATTGTTCTGTCTATGTTATATCAAGAAGATGATTAATATGTGGTTCATG
>LPNX010454668.1:65378-69138 GCA_001517045.1 Pseudotsuga menziesii
GTCCGACAACTTCTATGACGATCAGTCAATTGTTTATATAAGTTTATACCTCAATGGTATAATCTAATAGTCCATCCTTTTTTACGCCGACACCACCCGATATTATATTTGAAGTGAAATAAATTATTCGAAATCTGGCATATGCCGCCTAGCGTTATTGTATATTTAACAAAATTATTTTAATTTAACAATCTGAATTTCTACGTAAAAACAAGATTTCAAAGTTATTTGTGATCAAATTCTACGTAAAATCAAGATTTTGAAGCAATTTTTGAATATGTTTACAGTCGCCCTGCAATTTCACATGTTGAAGGAATCCGTGTCGAAGTGGGTCATGCCGACTACTCTTGTCTTATATTCTTGGACTCGATGCTCATATCTTGCTGTATCTGCACCAATTAGTGAATCCAGAATCAGCACATACCGCTTTGATAGAATTCATAGAATCTCGAATTAAACAACTGACCCCTCCCGAGCTTTGTTCATTTAGAA
Source organism: Pseudotsuga menziesii (assembly GCA_001517045.1). Lineage (NCBI taxonomy): Eukaryota > Viridiplantae > Streptophyta > Pinopsida > Pinales > Pinaceae > Pseudotsuga > Pseudotsuga menziesii. The sequence continues at coordinate 65,871 of LPNX010454668.1, forward strand.
ATTAAATTCCAACGCGGCATTTACTTCGTATACGACACTGCATTACCCTTCTTAGTTATCCTTTGCTATTAGCGACCGTTGGTTAGGTTAATCATATCAAACGTCGCATTGTTCCGATTGATAGGCGATGTTGTTCCCTAACAACAATATTCCATTGACCACATTTTCCTTCAAAACTTTCTTTGTCACTCTACAAAATTTTCATAAATTTTAGATTGTCTCAAAAATTCAAGAGGAAAGACGCTTTTGGCACATCGGGCTTTAAGAATTTAACAAATCGGTTTTTGTTTTTGTTTTGTTTGTTTAACTTAAAAAAAAGTAACGTAGTCTGAGATGTTGTAGTTCGTGCTTTTCATTTTTTGTTTTCTTTGTGTGTTTTTTTCTTTCGTTGTTTTGTATGTGTATTTTCTTTTGAAGTTCTCAAAAAACTATTTCTAAATTTTTGTTTTTTTGAGTTTTCAAGAAATGATTTTAAGTTTTTCTAAATGTGTATGCTTTGTGTTTTAAATTTTTCGTTAAAAATGGTGTGTTGAATATGGTTTAAATATTTTTTTATTATAAAGTTTATTAACATTTGTTTTAATTTTATGTAATTCTTTTGGGGTGATGTACAAGTATTTATGGTTGTTGGCAATCTTGGATTGACAAAAAATATTAATTTTGATGGCCATTTAGTTTAAATAATGTTTTGAGAAATAAGTTGAAAATATTAGGTCAAAAATCAAATTTTAAGTAACTAGTTTAATTTTTGTTACAAATAATGTAGTAAGAGATACTAGTTATTTTTAAAGTAAGACCAACACAACATAGATATATTTTTTAAAGTTATTGAAATGTATCACCCATAATTTAAGGCTTTTTCTAATTGTTGGAGCAACGTTTTCACTTAAATATGGGCTTAGCCTTTTCAAAGGAGGAAAAAAATTAGATTTTGGAAAGAATACAAAAAGTCGTATTGATAATTTTGGTGGGGTAATTTTTACCAAAGCTTGGTGGTGAAAGGGGAGTGGAATTTCTTCATGGAAAGATGGAAGCCATTTTTGTTGCAAGTATGAAGGTGTTTTTAAAGGCATATGACGACAAGAATGCATTGTTCAAGATTGGAATTTGAAGATTGAAGGTTGAAGTTCACACTTCAAAGAGTAGTTATTTATTTTATTTCTTATCATTGTAACCTATTTGTAGTATTGTTCCTCTTTCCCATAAACTGTATAATCTTATATAATTGAATTTAAGTTTGTAAGCATTTGTGCAAGTTTTTAATACAAGATATTGCATCCTAGTTGCATATTTTTTCATTCAAATCCTTGTTGTTTGTGTTGTGAGATTTTGAGAGACGATTTTGTGGATACCCCTTTTGCATTACTCGTATCATACAAGGTTGTTCATCAATATGCAAGTAGAGCGCTTAAGTGGGCTAGTTTGCAACAAGACTTATGAGTTGTGAGTTGTGAGAAAAATGCTTCCTAGAGTAGCCCCATGAGGTAAGGGTAGAAAGCCTCCTACTATGGAATATTTTAGACCCCTTAATAGGCAAGTTGGGGCATTGCAAGAAGAGTTGTGTTGAGGAGTGGATATGAGAAAAAGAGATGAAAGTGAAGATGAAGCTGAAAGTAAGGAACCATTCAAAGAAGAAGCACAACTGAAATAAATATTGGAGAAGTGGGATTGATTAGAGCCATTTCGAGGATTGGAAAAAGACCAAAGATGGAGATGTCAACATTTAATTGAAGGTTAGGGGAGCTTATAGATTGGATAGATGACATGGAATAATTCTTTGAATTCGAAGAGATTGAAGACCTTAAGAGAGTGAACTTCACAAATACAAAACTAAAGGGACATGCTAGCATTTGGTGGGAAGAAATCCAACTTGAAAGAGGAAGGAGAGGAAAAGATAAAATTGCTAGATGAGATAGAATTATAAAAGAGTTGAAGAGGTCATTTGTGTGGATTACAAGTAAGAGCTAAAGTTACTCAAGAAGATGCAAAGTCTGAGACAAGGAAGATGAACAATAAAAGGATAATTGAAGAATTCCACTAACTCCTAATTAGAACTTAGCATGTTGAAGCAACTAAATGGATTGAAGTTTAAAATACAAGAATAATTAGCACTAGTGAGAATGTGTGACATAGAAGAGGGCCTGTGCAAGAAGATGAGGGACCTTTTTGGCGCGTTAGATGCAATAGAAACCTGAAAAATTAGGCATCCCTCAATTTACTTGGATTTTTTGAGATACTTATGCAAAATATCTTACATTGAGTAAAACACATGAAATGTAGGAAATTGAATCACCTTTCTGAATATATAACTTTTATGTATCAAAAAGTTGCATAGCTATGTCAAATTTCATTTTTCCTAATTGGCACTTTTTATTTTTCAGGGAAATTATAAGGTATATGTTTTTGTAGGTGCAACCTTTGAGGGCCTAAATGATTGAATCAAGCTACAAAAATTGACATCCATGTAGAGAACCCATAGCACTAGTGCGGCATTATTTTTCGAAAATTAAATTAGTAATTTTATAATATTTTTATAATTGTCTAAGTGAGAAAACCTCGAAAATGGTACGTGTTTTGTGGGTGCAGCCTTTGAAGGTCTTAATGCAAAAATCATGAAATGGGGTTTTGATAGAACGTAGAGGTTAGTGTCTACTTGTGCACCATACAATTTTTGTTTGAAGTGATCAAGAATTGAAAAAGTTATAGAAGAAACACTAACAGTGTGTTTCACGAGTTAAGGAGGTAGGAGAGAAAAGAATTTGAAGAGACATGTGAAAAATTAATAATTTTAAATAAAAGTTACATGTTTGAAATCTGTAAAAAAAACCATATTTGTGTTTAAGATTTCGTCAAAAATGATTGTGTGTAGCATATTGTAAAGAGTGGTTAAACATAGGTTTCTTCAGAAACTGGAAGAAACACCCAATTAGCTTTGGTTCATGGTTACCATAGCACAGGTTTGGTATTACCGAAGCAAACACCAAACCATACACATAGGATTAAGGTTGACATGTGACCAAGTGATTCGGATTGGTTTTGACTCTAAAAAACATGGCGCGTTTTATTTGAATTCAAAAAAATATTCCCGCTCATAGAATTTTGAAACGTGCTCGCGTTATAGTGAACAAAAACGCACTTGCGTTATAGTGAACCAAAATGCACACGCGTTATTGAAAACATAAAAAATATTTTTTAATAATTCAGAGGGGGTAGGAAAGAATTTGGTTAATGTTTTAGAAGGGGTGGGGAAGGATCAAGGGAAACTATG
>LPNX010454701.1:0-54178 GCA_001517045.1 Pseudotsuga menziesii
AAATTTCAGGAAGGAGTGGATTGAGCCCATAAGGATACTTCAAAGTTATGTGACCTGTGAAGGCAGATATTCATTTGTCTTTAAATATCATTTCAGGTTCTCGTAACACATAGTAGGAGTTTCTAAAATGAACCTACCCTTCTTTTTCTTAAAAATCCTGCAGAACATGTCAAGCAAGATAAAGCAACATGATGATCACACCTCCCAGTCACTTTTTCATCATGGTCTCATCAAACTGATCATCACCACAGTGTTGCAGCATGAGGGAAGGACTTGGGATTTCTTTTTGTTTTGGTCAGATGTTCATCCTCAAAAAGAAGATCAGCAGCCTAAGAGGCATACTGATAAGGGGAAGGTAATGATCAAAAAGTTAGGTCGCTCAGTCAAATCTACAAGTAAAGATGAGGTTAAAGTCAAGAAGGTGACAGAGCAGGTAGCAGGACAGGTAAAGACTGACAGTCAGCTCAAAGTGGTTTCAGATTCTATTAAGAACAAGTACTCATTGTTTGCAGGAGAAGAAGTGCAGCCTTGTTTGAAATTACCACCAGCAGCACATTTTGAGCAAGCTAGGACTATTGATAAAGAGAGAGCTACTACTCTTGAAGAGGAATTACAAACTAAACAAAGGAGCCCTCTTACCATATTATCTGAAGATGAAGGTTATTTATTGGAGGATGAACAGCAGATTGTTGAGACAGAGCCAAGTACAGAAGCATGTGGAGACTTTCCTACCTCAAGGGTAAAATCAGCCAAATCTAAGAAAAAGAAAAGGAAGAATGTAGCTTATTATGGAAGACCTAAGACTAGACCTACTAATAAGCTAAGATGGAACATGAAAAAGTTACTTGACCCTAAACTAGCCAGACAGGAAGCTATGGTGATTGAGTTTTCCTCCAGTGAAGAAACAGGAATTGTTAAACAAGGCAGTAAAGGTAAGGGAAAGACAACTGCTCAGCCTTCACCCTCTTCTCAACCTGCAAATACAAAAAGATTACAGTTAGCAAGAGAGATTCAACAGTCCAAGATTAATTTATCTGAAATAGTGCTGGAGATAAAGAATAAACTTTCAAAACAGCTACAAGATGAAGAAGCTAGAATCTGTCCTTTTGAAAGTCACGATTGGGAGGATGAAGATGAACAGATACTCAGAGAAGCAGGCATTTTGAAGGGTCCTTGTGATTCTGCAGATTACACAGACTTTTTAATGAAAGAAGAAAGTATATCAGAGATCCCAAATTTTGATGAAGAGGATGTACAGGAAAGTATTCAGAAGTATAGGAAACACATGAAACACCTGCAAGAAACTAATGATGGATTATTCAAAATTAATCAAGGGCTTGTAGAAGAATTGCTGGATGTTAAAGGTCATTTCCAAGAACTAGCAGAGGTATCTAAGGAGGTTCTTAAAAGAAAAAAGGATGACTGACAAACACTGTTCAGAATTAGAAGGCACAATAAAGAATCTGCAACAAGAGAACAGAAAGCTCACCCAAAAGATGATCAAGCTGGAGCAGGAGAAAAAGAAGACCAAAAGACAACCTCAAAGGATCGATGGCATTGACCTCCTTGTTGAGGCAGCGAAGGAGATATGAAGCAGTTATTAGTTAGTGGTTATTTTAGATAAACATTATCTTTTTGTTAAGCATTTGCTATTTGTAGCAATATTTGTAATTTTGTAAAAGTCACTTTTTACTTTACCTACTTAGTGACTCGATGGAGGTATTTAGTGGATAAGACCTAACTAATTTTGGGAGAACTTTCCTATTTAGATGAGATAGCAAGATATTGTGAGGGTTCTGGATTTTGGGAGCATCAGGAGGTCTGCTAGCTGTTTATACTTTCAGACTTGTTCAGAGAACTGGTACTGTAACTCTCATATGCATTTACTGATGAAATAATGATATATATGACTCTTTCCCACACATTTTGTCTATGTTGGCTTTGTTATTGAGCATGTTTTGCTTCTTAAATAGTAATTTCATTGCTAGTTGATGTTTTTTTCTGGTAATGCTTATCTTTTAATGTATGAACCACAACATAGTCTCCTTGTTGGATTTTTGTGATATGTTGGGCATCTTTATCAGTTTATGTCTATGATTTAGTTGTTGCTTTTACTTTGAATGTATTCCCTGTATGATCTTGAAGCTTACAACCAAAAACACATAAACAAAACCTTAAACACTAGTTTGAATTGAGTTTTTTCTCTTGAGATTGTGTTGGCTTGTTACCCTAGCCTTAGTAACAATTTCTGACACAAACACTTACCACACAGAGTTGATACACAACTATTAGGAAAAGAAAACTCAAATTCAAACCTCTATACATAGTCATCATTACATCATTATCAGTCATTTATATATAAAGGGAATCTCATTCCAAGTACATATAAAGGGATATACGACATAGTCATATAGTTGAGAAATCAAAGGTAGAGGGATGAAGGATCTTTTGCGAATTTCCAAGCCATGCCTCATATAATGGTCTACATAGACAACTTAATAGAGTTATCAAGTCTTCTCATTGTTTAATGAATGAGAGATGTGATTTAAGACAGGAAAACTATTAGTATGTGCACATGGATTTTCAAAAAACAAGTTCATTGCACAATCTGCAATGGTGGTCATCTCCATTGTGCAATGTAGTCTAAGGATTGATCTCAGTCTCTATAAACCAAGACTTCAACACACATGCATAATGGGAAGCAATGATAGAGTCTCGTGATATAATTTGTTGGTTAATGAAAATGCATCACTAATACATATGAACAAATTTGAGACGGTTTTTCGTTGCTATTTCCACGTTTTGTCGTCTCAATTGCGACGATAACAGTCTTGATGTTTCATGGTACTTATTTCGTTGATCTAAGATGAAGTTTATAAGTCATCTATATAGTGACGAAATATGGCCGCCACGTGTCTTCTATATGGTGGCCTTGAAATTGTTTTTTTTAATTCATTTTCTACGTTTCGTCGCTCTATCGACAAATTCTAGAATTTGAACAGAAATTTCTTCCACGAAAACCGTGGAAAACCAATCTCTATCGACGAAATCTGCAAGTTGAACGGTAATTGTTCCACGAAATTGTGTTTCTATAGCAATGGTATTCGTGGAAAGCCACTAGGGGTTTCGATGGTTTTGCAATAATCGTGACGAACATTCGTCGATATTGAGACGAAACCTGGAGGTTTCAAAAAAATTTAAAAAACTGTGGAACGGCACCTTCCTTTCCATGATTTTGGATCTTCAATAAGTGCTTGTGATTGATGTGCAGTATCGTGGAGTTTTTGTGTCTATGGATGAGTGAATCCATAGATACACTTCAAGAATTAGTAGTCAATAAATCAATACCTTGGATAACTTATCCCATTCAATTATTTCTAGTGGCATGATTATATGCCTAGATTAAATTTTGTAAGCACTTATTCAAAACATAGCATCTATTGTATATTGGTTTGATGTACACATTTCCATGTCGGTTTCTAATTACTTGCAATATTTCTATACTTATTCATCACATCCAAATAGGGTCCTTAAAGAATGGTCTTATTCACACCCTCTGTGCATATGAAAATTGTATGGTTTCATCTCGGTCCAATGTGCATCCTATGAACTTCCAAAGTTTTTATTAGGCAGATAGAAAGGTGATAGAAACTTTCTATTGTTGTTCTGAGTCTACATTGGACAGATCTCCTTGAAGAGGCCCATCTTTCTATACAATCAGAAGTTTGAAATTCCAAGTTTTGAAAATTAGGGTTTCTCTGACAAGATCTCCTTGAAGAGGCCTATTAGAATTTCACTTTTATTTATGAAGAGAAATTACAAGATTGTATTATTTCCCACTTTTACTAAGTGGTCACTAAGAAGTTATCTTGAACTTCTCCTTAAATGTTCACAACTAACTTGTGCAAGAAGCTCCTGCTCAAGCTACATTTTTCAACACTCCTTGATCAATTAAACATAGTAGGCTATAGCCTCCTTTGGCTTAACAAATACATTAATGACTCTATTGGTGAAGTATTGATGGCCATAACCTTACCCAACATAATATCAAAAACTAAATAGTGGGGAAAGGCTCATAGCTTATTATGAAAATATGGCACACTACCTATGTCCTCGTTAAAAACTCAAATATCAAAATGGTTTCCCTCCAATGCAGGGGGAAAGTGAACACCAAAGCTATCCAACCTTCCTAGCAGCTCACACAGCTACCACATCCTTAGAATGGGATATTTGTTTGGAATTGACATAAATCCATATAAATATTTATGCAGTTGTAAAAGCTTCTCTCTAGAAGGTGACATTTATAAGAAATATGGGTTAAAAAAACATTCACATTTAGGAAATTTTGGCCATTCCGTATTTGTACAAGAACTAGACACAAAGGATGTTTTCTGCAACTCAACACTGGACATGTTTAGACGCTCGGCTCAATGTTGATCATGTTTGTATTCTTGAATAATGGATGATTCCCTTGGGTAATACAAGTTCATCTATTCAAATCTTGTGTTGAGTAACTGTTGGAGGTGACTTAAAGAAATATTTCACAGAGAACAATGAGTTGGATATCTCTCACCAATTGCAATGTTTTCTTTCAAAGCATTGGTGTGTAGCTATCTCTTTTTCTATTGCATGGGATGATTGACATGTTCCTTTGTTACATGAATGTGGTTTTTATATTCTTCACTTTGTGTTAGAGGCATGGTATGTCTATTTCCAATTTCATTTTCTTTCATTCTTTGCAATGGTTTGGGGTCCACGTCCTCATGATTTCTTAAAGATCATTATTTTTGGGCACACTAACCATGATAATTATCCCTTTTGCAAAGCAATGTCATGTTTTAATATCCCTAGAGGTTCTAGTACTTGACTCTATTTTCCTTTGTAAATTTATCTGGGATTTGTCATTATGCCATCTAGCTTGTCAGCATGGAGCAAATATTGAATTTTCCTATTATGACAGAGGCTTGAACATAGAAACAATGATACACTGGCTCAATGAGATGGAATGATATTTGATTCCGAGAGAGTGAAACGCCCTACAGAATGAAGTTTTTGAGCCCCTAATTGAAGGCATGAACTACATTATGGTTTGATTTTGTGCAACAGTAGTAGATTCTAAAAGAAAATGAAAAGATACAAAGGTGGAACAAGACAAGTCACAAAGGTTTGAGAGAAGTCTTAAATAGTTGATTACAAACAAACTTGTTCACATGGTTAATGAATTTGGGATAGAAGGAGCATAATGTATAGAGGTATATTGAAGAATTCTATAAGGTTTCAAAGGATTTGGAGTTGAATACAAGGAGGATGAGGATCATTATAATTCAAGATGATTTTGCACAAAAAATGATTTAACATAATATGCATAAAGGTAGAAAAGGGGTTAGTGCACAAGGTGGATGAGAAGTTAGTGCATAAGGATAATAGGATGGACTTTTGTATAGGGATATTTGTTCATGGTGGAAGAGATTGTAATTTGACATAAAAGAAAGATCTACGTGATGAAAAGATCAAAATAACAACATAAATAATGTGATAGGGAGATGTTTCGGTAGAGATTGTAGAGATTTTAAAGGAAGAGGGTAGGGATTTGATGGTTATTAGTGATCAATTCATTATAATATCCATGGAGAACTAGGCCACAAGTTATTTGAGTGTCCATTTAGGGAGAATGCACATGAAACTTAGAGAAGAAACCAATTGACATACATAGAGGTTCCCATAGGACTAAGAAATAACAACTACAACAATAAATCATGGAGGAAATATGATGATGCATACTAGAGGAATGATCGTGTTAGAGTGCTAGAAGAAGATAAGCGGTTGAGGAAGAGTACCTTCAAAACCAAGTGAAACTCTAGAGGTAATTATTGCAAGGTTATTATTGATTTTGGTCGCAATACAAATGGTGGAGAAATTGGATTTAGCATGATATAAGCACCTATAACCATATAGACTGTTCAATTATAGTAGGGATATAAAGTAATGGTGACAAGTTAGTGCAAGGTGTCATTTAATACTAGAGAATATATAGATGATATTCCATGTGATTATGTCCCTATGGATTATTGTCCTTCATTGTTGGAAAAACCATGGAGATATGAAATATATGTAGTACATGATGGGAAGAACACCTACACCATCACCAAGGATGGACAAAGATTCCATTTGCTACAAATGAAGGATGGCGAGCCAAAAGAAGTGTTACAATTGTTGTTAAGGATGTTCTTAATAATTTTAAAGGATATAGAAGAGAATTATGCAGTTGTATTTCGATGTACGTGAATTGTACAAAGTTCACAACTGAAGATGATTTTGCACAAAACAAGATTCAACCATAATATGCATAAAGGTAGAGGAGTTAGTGCGCAAGGTGGATGAGAAGTTAGTGCATAAGGATAATAGGATGAAATTTGGTAGAGGGATATTTGTTCATGGTGGAAAAGGTTGCAATTTGACACAAAATGTGAAAGATCTACATGATGAAAATACTCAAAATACCAACACAAATAATGTGACAGGGAGATGTTGAGGTAGATATTGTAGAGGTTTTAAAGGAAGAGGGCATGGATTGGATGGTTATCAGTGATCCATTCATTATTATATCCATGGATAATAATACCACAAGTTATTTGAGTGTCCATTTAGGGAGAATTCACATGAAAATTAGAGAAGAAACCAATTGACATACATATAGGTTCCCATAGGACCAAGAAATAACAACTACAACAATAGATCATGGATGAAATATGATGATGCATGCTAAAGGAATGGTTGTGCTAGAGAAGCAATACAAAGTGCTAGAAGAAGATAAGCGGTTGAGGAAGAGTATCTTCAAAACCAAGTGCAACTCTATAGGTAATTATTGCAAGGTTATTATTGATTTTGGTCAAATACAAATGGTGGAGAAATTGAATTTAGCATGATATAAGCACCTACAACCATATAGACTATTCAATTCTAGTAGGGACATGAAGTAATGGTGACAAGTTACTGCAAGGTGTCAATTAATACTATAGAATATACATATGATATTCCATGTGATTCCATTCCTATGGATTATCGTCCTTTGTTGTTGGGAAAACCATGAAAATATGAAATATGTGTAGTACATGATGGGAATAACACCTACACCATCACCAAGAATGGACAAAGATTCCATTTGCTACAAATGAAGGATGGCAATTCAAAATAAGTGTTACAATTGTTGTCAACGAAGTTCTTAATATTTTTAAAGGATATAGAAGAGCATTATGAATTGTGTAAGCAAAATTTTCGAGCACAGCGAGATGCTCAAGCATGTCTAGATCCCTGTATATGTGAAGAAGTTGGATGATTGGGACAATATAGTGTACAAAGATTTGCATATTTTTACCACCCCAGAGGAATATTGTGCATGATATAAACTTGATTCTAGGCTTGACATAATTAAATCAAGCCATGCACAATAAGAACTCTATGGAAAACATATTGAATCAGCATGTAGGTAACTTCTTATTGAAGAGATTGATTAGGTAGAGCTTGTGTCAATGCAGAATGCCAACTTTAATAATATCAAAGAAAGATGGGAATTGGAGGATATGTACTACAGGATCTAGATCGTTGTACTACATATTATTACGTTCTCATTGCTAAGGATGGACGATATTATGGACAATTTAAGTGGTCATAGAGACTTCACAAAGATTGATTCAAAGAGTGGATATCACTAGGTCAAAATATGTTAGGATTATAATCCTCCCTTGTCCAATTTGGTCAATTATGTCTAAATCAGGAGTCCTTTTAGTATATATTTAGTCACTAGCACCATTGGGTCCACTTGGCCTAATTGGGCCACATGTACCAGTTACTAGAGTGTGGGGAACACTAATTGAGGCTAACTGTCATTGACTGCACTTGCATGCATTAGTTTAGGAGCCTCCTAGACCAATCCCTACAATTTAGGAGCCACTGGGAGTGACGGCACCAACCTCCTTTAGTTGAGTTCAATTGGTGACTAGTCAAGCTCAGTTAGGAGTAAGTTACATTCAGTTCTAGTCTGTTACATTCAGTTCTACTCAGTTAGTGCTAGCTATGCATGGCTGCATGTGGGTGAGGCACATTTACTCACCTACCATAGTCAGTTAGACTAGTTAACTGATAATTAAGACTGAATTAGACACTTGAGTTGGGTTTTTGAACTTCGATAGTGATTTAGACAAGTTTAGTTAGCTTGTAGTTAAGTAGAGTCAAACCAATTTGAATTTCCTCACATGGATTCGAATTGCATGAGGCTATTTAGCCATTGTACTACATTGTAATTAATGATCTAATTACTTTTGATTAATGAAAGAATTCATAGTTGCAAGCCATTTTTGCACTGTTTCATTCTTCAATTTCTGAGTAAAATTGTCTAATATATCTTGTGAGTTGTGTGCTAGTCCACAGATCTATGTGCTCAATTTAATATGGTATCAGAGCCTCGACAAGACAAGGCACTTCTCCTCCTACAAATTCATACTTGGATCAATTTTTTTTTAGCAAAATTGCTCCTTCCAACACTGCACCAGAAGCAAAGAATTTACCACTTAATATCCCAAGTAAAGGAATTGTTGATCAAGCTTGCTTGATCAACTATGCTGGGTGTGAAGAAAATTCCAAAAGTGCAGGTTGTTGAGCTTACTTTGTCTGTTTGATTATGTGATTTACAGGTTTTTCAGTCTTGTTCACTGCATTCGCTACAATAGCTCAGTCTCCTTCATTGCATTCACAATGGCCCCTCCAATGGATCTCCTCACTCCTTTAAATTACCACCAGTGGAAGGAGGACATGGAGATGAAACTTTGCTCCAAAAGACTCTTCAGACTTACAATGGAGATAGATGCAGAGCCAATTCATTATGTTGACAAAGAAAAATACTGGAATAGGCTTGATGAAGCATATGGATGTTTGTGCCTCTCAATCTCTAGATATCTTATCTTCCACATCAATGGATTGAAGACTCCCAAGAAGGTTCGCGATAATATTGCTTCCTTGTTTGATAAGCAGGATGACCTAAGGATCTATCAGCTAGAGAATGAGCTGATTTCTCCTCATCCATCCAACTTTGAAACTTTGAATGATTTCTTCACCAAATTCAAGCACCTGGTGTTCCAGTTGAATCTATGCAAGGTTGAGAAGGAGGATGATCAACTCATCCTTGCCATCCTATCAAAACTTGGTGTAGACTACTCAGTATTTGTATCAACCTTTCATTCAGGGAATCTCACTGTTCCAAATTGGAAGATTCTTACTCTTAACGCCTTCATTGAATCTCTCACCCATGAGCATGACAAGTTGATCCAGATGGGGATCATCTGATCTTCCAAAGATCAAGAATTGGTTGTTGGAGGACCTAAGGTTGCGAATGGTAAGGGGAAGCAAAAGGATGAGTCTCCTATGGAGAAAGAGCAGTCAAATGAGCCTTCAGGTTCGAAGAGAAGCAAGACGAATGGCAAAGGAAAGATCCTTTGTTCTTACTGTGGAAGGGGATTTCATCTAGAAAGATCCTGTATGAGAAGAACAATTGATGAAATGGATCTTCTTCTGAAGAAACATAACATTACTATACCTGCTAGAGCAAGGAAGGCTGACCATAGAGAAGAAACTGAAGAACATGGTGAGACATGCCATGCACTGAAGGATAGCTGTTCAACGACACATGCCTTCCTCATTGATTCTGGAGCTTCCAATCATATGTTTACATCCATAGAATCATTCTCTTCTTTACAATTTTCTAATGGCCCTAGTATTCAGATGGGTAATATCAGTCAAATTGGAGCCAAGGGGAAGGGTTCTATTAAGATTGAACATGGAAAGTTCAAAGATGTGCTTTATGTGCCCTCCTTAGCTACAAATAATGCCTCCAAGGCATATGATTTCTCACACTTCTTGCCATTTTAGAACCAATGCACTCTCAACTGCCACTTGAAAGGGGAGGTAAAAACATTTCATTTACTTCTCTTGCAGTTTCCACTAGTATTGTAGAACCAGCTGTATCAGTTTATGAGATTGAGATTCAGGGTAATTCATATCCAAATCCAGTCCCTACTCCCAAGCAGGAAGCTACGAAGATGATTGGAAATCCATCTGACACACAAAAGACAAAGAACCTTGTGCTATGTCATGCAATCTCACCTCCTTCAGAGAGATGCAACAAACTCCCTGTGAGATGCTACATGGAAAGGTCTAATTAGTTACACTGTCTTCAGAAGAATAGAGTGGATCATACACCTCTTCATCCAAAAAGAGGCAAAGGTTACATTCCTCCTCCCTTCCATCATCATTTTGGGGGAAGACGGAGAAGTCTACATGCCAGGCCCCATGATACCTGTGCACAGAACATAATGCATGCTCCTTCGCTACACCACAAAGCTGAAGGTTGCAGCAACATATTTTCAAGTTTTTAAAACTTGAATCCTGATTCTATCTACTTAGTTAGAGGGGGGCCTTTTTTCCCATGTGGTTTTTTCCCTGGTTCTTTGTATTGAGTAGTTACTTTGCTTAGCTGTAATGGGTGACATATGGTATTAGTTACCAGGGCCCACAAATTGTCCAAGTTAGCATTCAAGGGGGGTGTTAGGATTATAATCCTCCCTTGTCCAATTTGGTCAATTATGTCTAAATTAGGAGTCCTTTCAGTCTATATTTAGTCACTAGCACCATTGGGTCCACTTGGATTAATTGGGCCACATGTACCAGTTACTAGAGTGTGGGTAACACTAATTGATGCTAACTGCCACTAATTGCACTTGCATGTATTAGTTTAGGAGCCTCCTAGACCAATCCCTACAATTTAGGAGCCACTGGGAGTGCCGTCACCTACCTCCTTCAGTTGAGTTCAGTTGGTGACTAGGTAAGCTCCATTAGGAGTCAGTTACATTTAGTTCTAGTCTGTTACATTTAGTTCTACTCAGTTAGCACCAGCTATGCATGGCTCCGTGTGGGTGAGGTGCATTTACTCACCTACCACAGTCAGTTAGACTAGTTAACTGATAATTAAGAATGAATTAGATGCTTGAGTTGGGTTATTGAACTCCAATAGTGATTTAGACAAGTTCAATTAGCCTGCAGTTAAGTAGAGTCAAACCAATTCGAATTTCCTCACATGGATTCGAATTGCATAAGGATATTTAGCAATTGTACTACATTGTAATTAATTATCCAATTAATTTTGATTAATGAAAGCATTCATAGTTGCAAGCCATTTTTGCACTGTTTCATTCTTCAATTTCTAAGTAAAATTGTCTGATCTATCTTGTGAGTTGTGTGATGGTCCACAGGTCTATGTGCTCAATTTAATAAAATAAGAGAGGGAAACAAGTGAAAGATTACATTCAAGCACAAAGATAATGTGTATGAGTGGTTGGTTATGCCAATTGTATATTGGTAAGTATGTTTTTGTTTATTTAGGTGACTCTTGAATTTTATGCCAATTGTATATTGGTAAGTATGTTTTTGTTTATTTAGGTGATATATTGATTTTTATGCCATTTGTATATTGGTAAGTATGTTTTTGTTTATTTAGGTGATATATTGATTTTTAGTGGGAGTATAGAGTAGTGTTCGTAGAATTTAAGGCCGGCGTTTAACTCATTTAGGAAGGAAAAATGGTGCATTAACTTGAAGAAATGTTAATTCTCGAAGGAGAAGTTGGTCACACATTGGGTTCATTGAGTGTCCAAGGATGGCTTATGCATGGATCTAAAGAAGGTATGACTCTTTATAACAACCCACATACCTTCAAATGTCACATGGGTGACAAGTTTTGACGACATTGCTAATTTTTACAATAAACTCATGAGAGGAATGTATGTGATGCACACCAATTCTATTGTATTGCAATGGTATAGTGAAGTTTTTAAGTGCTGAAAAAAGACAACATATGAACTTGTGTTAATGTTAATGATTTTAGGAAAGCATTTCAAGAGGATTGTGATGCAAGTGTGGTGACTATTGCATAGTATTATGTTAAGAGGAAATATGGATAACTATTTAATGAGAAGTCGATTGAAGCATGATGTAAGTATTCTAGTTATGAATTCGAGTTTTATTTTATTTCATATACACTAAAACATTAGAGATATTATGTATAATTAAAGGAATTCATATTGTATACAAACCATCAAGAGGTGAAGTTCGTCAATAGGCTGGTGAAGTTGAATTAGAGGAATGCGAGACGGGTTTATTTTTTGCAAGGCTACAATTTTGTGTTGAAGCACAAGTTTGGAAAAGAGAATAAGGTCATGAATATGCTAAGCAAAAGAGTGCTTATATTGGTGATAATGAAGAAAGAAACAATTGGTTTTGAGATAATTAAGGACTTATATAACTCTAATAAATATTTTGGATATATAGGTCCTAGAGATATGTAAGAACATGCCAATGCATGCTTGTAGTGTATAATTTTATTATTTCATCCAAGTTTCCAATTTGATTATTTGTGCATTCTAGAAGGTTCAATGTACACAAAAATGATAAGAGTGTCATACAATGATAGATTAATTCACTTTTCACATGATAAATATAGAGTTTGTTAGAGGAGATATATTATTAGTTGAGCCCAGTGGAGGCCAATGGATTTTGTTGCACAAAGAAAATTATTTCTTACAATGAAGGGAGTGCATTAGAATATCCATGTGTACACACCATTTCCTATTTGGAAGATGGCTTGCAAGGACATAGCCATGGATTTTGTGCTTGGGTTGTTGATAGAACAATGAAGATTCAAATGCAATGTTTGTGGGCATTAATAGGATTTCAAATATGGAACACTTGACGCCTTTTAAGAAGACCAATGGTACAACATATTGTACAAATATTTTCTTCAAGACAATGCATTTGCCCAGGTTATCAATGCCAACCACATTAGTTAGAAATACAAGGTTGCTTCATAATTTCTAGAGAACATTATGAATATGGAGATGATGCTACAATACAAATTAACATACCATCCTTAGAAAAATGGAAAACCATAGGTAGTTATTTGAAGTCTCCGAATCCTTTTGAGGTTCTAGGTTTGCATTTAACAACTTAATGAACTAGTTGAGAAGATTTTATCCATTCAAGATAGTTTGTGGGAGGAATCCAAGAGGACTTGTAGACTTGGTTAATTTTCTAGTCAAATGTAGAGGAGTGGTGAAAATAATCCTTTATAGCATACATAGAGTAGGTGTATGCACAATTTTAGTACAAATTGAAAGAGAAACATAAAGTACAAAGAATGCACTAATGTGCGAAGAACAATTGTTGTTTGTAGTTGGTGAAATGGTTATGGTGCATTTGAGGAAAGAGTATTTCCCAAGGAACCATACTACAATTTAAATGGGAAGAAGATTAATACATGCAAGATTAAGAAAAAAAATGGTAATAATGCATACACTGTCAAGTTGCTAGAAGAGTTGGAGATTTGGCACATTCGAACATTATAGATTTGTATGGGTACAAATAAGGAAAGTATTTCTTAAACAAAGATGTGGTATAAGAAAAAAGTGTAGAGATAAAGGAATAGCATACAAATTCTACAATTTGGGTCGGAATAGGATAATTGTTTCGGCATGATTTTGATAAATCCGGTCGGAATTTTAAAAATCCAAGTTACATTTGTCAAGTTTTAGAATTTTGGGTTCCCTAGGGGTTTTGAGGGTGTTGACATTTATACAATCAAAATTCGGATTAAAACATAGTTACATTCCAATTTTTCAAAATAAAAAACATCGAATTCTGGGAAAAAAATGGTTCTCCAATACAAATCATCGAATTTTAGACATCTCCTAGAGATAAATTGACACAAACATATGCCAAGGAGAAAATATGATGACATTGAGAATACATTGAATGAGAAGGTATTTGAAATACCTTCAATATATAGATATATATAATTAAGTGGAGGAACATACTAGATGTATGTAGTGCATGTATATCTAGAACATAGTATTAGAAATATCACAAGGTGAAGTTGATCATTCTCATCCTTGAATTTTCTAAATATGATGGACTGAAAAATGTCACACTTAGAAAAATGTGCAATAAGAGATAAGTGCAATAGGAGTTGAAGCACAATTGTTATAAGATTTGAAGCACATTTGTGAAAAGATTTGAAGCATGGACACAATAAGAGAAAAATACAACGGGTAGTTCATTTGTTGAAGTAAATAGTCCACGATAGACATAATGGAGTGTTGTAGTATCCCCAAAGGACTTCCTTGGTCATCAGGTACTACCATGAAGTTTTCTTTGCTTCATTAGCCATTTGTGAAGCTGAATTTGACCTATAACAACAACATAACAAAAAAGTCATATGCAATATACAATACCAATAGAATTAACAATGGACATACATAATTCTTTCATTACCCATTAAACTCTTGTAAGCACACCATAACTAATAAATGGAAAACATTCCACATAGAGATGAATATGCACAATTATATGTAAAGACATGAAGTCCACCAAACCTATTGCTAAGAATTGATTCATTGCCCAACTATAATAATCAATGATGGTTTCCACCCTTAAGCTAGATCATGATACCACTGTGGTGATGGAACATCCTATGGAGACTTAATATCCCTCAACCCAATTCATTGCTCTCATGACATAGCCAACCTACTCACAACTAAAATCTCTAGGCCTTCGTCCAACCATTAATAAGTCTTGGTACTCTCTTCCATTTCCCTACACAAGAAAAGGAATATGTTCGCTTTCTCTAGTTTGTAGTCCCTTAGAGTCTTTCCCTTCTAGTGCTCTTCAACGTAGATAGAAATAGTCCAAAGTGTTGATTTCCTTATGGGAATAACCGAGGAGAGAGAAAATTGACTCAAAAAATGGTGAATGAGCAACAATAACAAGGTTGTAGGTGCATTGATGTTTTCTTTTGCGATTGTGGGCATTCCAACCATCATTTTCCATCAAATCCATTCGATTTTCTCTCACATTTATAGCAATAAATACCCTCACTTATATAGGTATATAGGTTCTTACTAGCGACAACTCCATGGAATTCTCTTAACATTGCAATAATAACAACCATGGTTTCACATGGGCTTCTTCCTTACCCATAACCTAGGATAGGAAGATTGGATGGAGAGAATGGAATCATGGTTGCTCCATAATAATAATAATAATTGCGCCGAGAGGCGCTCTACAGCCCAGTATGGGGGAGATCTTGTCACGTGATGTAACGTGATGTAACGTTACTAACATGTCGGCAAAAAATAATAGTGAAAGTGAATATTATGGGGGAGATCTTGTCACGTGATGTAACGTTACTAACATGTCGGCAAAAAATAATAGTGAAAGTGAATATTATGGGGGAGATCTTGTCACTTGATGTAGCGTTACTAACATGTCGGCAAAAAATAATAGTGATAACATGTTTTTGGATAAATGTATTTGTGGAAAGTATCTCACAACATTTTCTTTTCCAGACAATTTAATTGTTGTTCGATTCATAGTAGAGCAACCCTATTTTTCCAATGAGACTCAAAATATATGGAATTCTACATTCACATGGCGGCAGATCAAAGAACATTTAGAGGACGATACGTATAACTTCGTTTTCAGACATGAAAATATAAGCATTTCGATGAGCAATATTGATGACATGATTACAAGTATTATAGAGGACGAGGACGCAGCTAATAGTCATTCTACAGATCAAGAAGAGCTTGAAGCAGCTAATAGTCTTCGCGTAGCAGTGGACGGGTTGCCAGAATTTCTTGTCATTTCCAAAGAAAGTGAAAACGGTGATGATGGAGTAATTTGCTCAATATGTTACGAAACGTTTTCCAATGAAATGCCTGCGAAACAGTTGTCATGTGAACATCTGTATCATTCAAAGTGCATTCTTTTATGGTTTCGTCCTAAAAACTCATGTCCAACGTGCATAAATGAATGATAGGTTTTTAGTGGCCCCGTTATGGCTTCCACTGTCACTGTTTTTTTTATATTATTTTGGAGTTGTCTAACTGGGACTGGGACTATTCTTTCAGGTAGATTTTCTGTCCCGAAATTCGGTGAATTTAAGGCAATTTTAAGACTATAAACGAAATCATTTGACATAAAAATCCCCAGGACACTAACGTAGATGTTGGCCAGTGACCCTGTTATTTAATCTACAGCCACTGAGTTAGGGGATCATCTCCGCATCTAAATGACTGTCCAAATGAATGGCTGTATAAATGACTGTATAAACGAATGGCTGTATATGGGGCTTTAAATAGGGCTTTACTGGATGGGTGGGGTACTGGAATGGCTAGGGTGGTTAGAACACACCCTATCCACCTGAATTAAGACCTAGACCTGTTAGATAAATTCAACTTCCCTTTCATTAATAACCTCTAGCCTCTTTTTATAGAGGCTCAAGGAGATGTTTTAGAGGCGTATTACAGGGCTCCAGGATATTAGAGGCTCATGGTTTCCGGATGCGGCTTAGAGTGCTAAGCATAATTCATTGCATATATTATGTATTATAATTCCCTGCATTCATATATATAAAGAACAAAGAATGAATGAGCCGCCCAATTCCAAAGTGAACACGTTGCCCACAGAATTCCTACGGCGAATTGATCACCAGCGTAGAGGCTTACTTGAATTTGGATGAACACCGAATCTGGCATACTTATATATTGCTCTCCATAATTGTGAAAGTACTTCTTATTTGACTAGCCTTTTCCATATTTGACTAGCCTTTTCCAAAATCACACTAGATCGAAGGAAAGAATAAACTGGAAAATATAATGCTTCAGCAAATCACGAGAAATATAATGGAGGCAAAGAACAGGTTCTCCGAGGAATAGGTATCTTTTCAGCATGTTTATAGAAATTGAATTAATAAGCAAATAAGCTGTCAAAGGAATCCTGTTCTTTCAAAAAGGTCTGCTGGCATATTCTGTCTATGAAAAAACTTCTCAAAAAGTTAATCTGTGATAACAATTCATTTTAATAATAAAGTTAATCTGTGATAACATTTCAATTTGATAAAGAACCAAATTGGTTTGGTCCAAAACGTCATGATAAAATATAATTACAATTATTCCGAAAAAACCTTTAAACAATTTTATTTTTTAAATATTTATATGATAAAAATCCAACAATTTTATCTTTTAAATATTTATATGATAAAAATCCATTCTTATGGATCACATTAGTTTGGTCCAAAACCTCATGACAATATAATTGCAGTTATTCCCAAAAAAAACAAATTTAAACCATTATGTTTTAGATGTTTATGTTATGGTTATATATTCTTGTAACAGTTATTAGTTGTTTCCTATTAAATACTTGAGGTCATGTAAACATAGTTTTTGCTATATGTGAAGTTAGGAAGTCCTTTGCAAATACTTCGTAATTGTTGGCTGAAGAAAGAGAGACCTTTTGTTTCCAAAATGCTTGTAAGGTAAACGAAATATATATTTTAATTTCTAAATGAAATAACAAATACACAATTTTAATTTTTTTTAGTAAATTACTATTACCAAAATACAAAAAAATATGGTTTTTGAAGTCCCAAAATTTAAAAATGCCATGTTTTCTAAGTTGTCACTAAAAAATAAATCCCACCAAAACTATGAATTAGATCTCAGGTCATCAAAATTGATATACATTAGCTTGGATTCAAATTCTAGGCTCTATCAAGCATGGAGAGGGATCAAATCTCAGGAGGTGCAAACCTCTCCTCAAACAACTCCTTGCGTGCAATACCTGAGAAGAGGTTTGCACCTGTGGATATTTGATCCCTCTCGGCGCTTGATAGAGCCTAGGATTTGGATCTATGCTGGTAATAATAATAATAATCCCCCTTCAATGGAAAAAAGTGGCTTGTTTTGGCATGGGACTTACTCTCCTCCCCAGGATGATACCATTGTACTTGGACACACACAAGTCAAATATTTGAATGTGAGGAATCTTAATGAATGAATGATAGTACTCACCAAAGGACAATCATCAAGGTCAAATCACCCACAAACTCCCTTTGTGTTGGAACCCATGGTTCAATAGTACTTTCACCTTGTCTTCTTATGTCCACTTTAGGATCTCAAATCCACTTTTTATGGACTGTTATAACTAACGTGGTCCACTTGTTGGTGTGGGACCCTACCCAAACCTACTTATAAATGGTCCTTATGGATCAATCATTGTGCTCTTATGAAGCTGGCTCATTGGGCTTCTGTTGTAACAGTGTCTTTAGACATTGCCACTCTTAATATGGAAATCTCCTTCTCTTCTGTTGTTCATTGCCTTTTTGTTCATTGCCTGTCCCAACATGGTATCAGAGCTCTTTGCATAAATGAGAAGAGTTCCATTGTGGTCTTGATAAGCTCTTCTTGAAATGTTTGTAGGCTCGCATTCGTGGTAAATTACCACTTGGCTATTTTGGATGTGATGGATCGCTTACAAACTATTTGGCTCATAGTATATTGGCCTTTTGTGTACCGAAATTTCGAACAAATTCGAATTGGTCGAATATTAGATGTATGTGTAATACATATACATACTAATTTTGAAAATTGATTTTAAAACCCAAATTGTAATTATTCAAACACTCTAAAATAAATACCTTTCAATTTCATACTTCCTAATTCAATTTTATAGGAATAAAAATATGCCAAAGAGAATAAATATGCAAATATAATAGCAACACTAGATTTACACAAATATGATTCCTTACATGCAAATACAACTAGCAAGAAACCATAGACTGCCAAAACCATGTGCCCAAAACAACTTACATCCTTGCTCATATTCAAGGTTAACCCTAACACAATTTAAACATTAAATAATTAATTCCAAATGTAAGTAGTGGTAAATACTTATTTACTTTGTTATTAAAATAATTAATAACTAAGGATTTTTTGGCTTACACTTAGTTCATTATATTTTTGTTTTATTCAAGAGTAATTTTGGTTACATAAAATATGTTTAAAAAAATAATGATTTTTTTAAGTTTAAAATTGAATGTTTGATATTTAATATTTTATTAAAAATATTGTATATGTTTAACTATATATAAATGTTATACATATTGATGTATATTTAATTAAAAATATTATATATAAAAAGTTTAATTTAGTATTTTATTTGTATTGGATTTTTTGATTACTTATAAAATTATCTAAGCACTGGAATTCATCTAGGCCTATACTAGAATTGATGTATTAGTTCTTAGGATGGCCGTATATGGCCCTAATATAGAATTGATGTATTAGTTCTTAGGATGGCCGTAGATGGCCCTAATTTGTCAAGAGAACACGTAGTATGTGGATTGAGAATGATCATAGTGACTTGTTGAAAACGCAGGTTCATTAATCTATCGTTTGTTGGAATACACAGAGGATCACATTTGAAGACTGACTGGGGTTTCCCGCTTGAAGTTTTTCTGATCAACACTTTGATCGACCAAGCCTGCACTGCATATTGAACTGGTTGACTGAGCCTTCAGCTTAGGGTACTCGTCAACAGAGAAATACGTTGTTCGTTGGAGTAGGTAGTTGACAGGAAGCCATGCACCAACCGATGGTTGTTCCATTACCGACTTGAATGTCAACTGGATGATTGGATAGCCAACTTGAAGGTTCTCGACTAGATGGTAGGCGTTATTCATATGAAGGGATTGCAGACTATGATTATCAATCGACTGAGTGTAACTAGATTTTAGTGGTCGACTGAACCATCCACTTAAAAGATCGTTTACTGAAAATTTATGACGATGACTTGCTTATTTATGTAGATGAACGACTTGCTTATTTATGTGGGACTCGATTGCTGTAACATAGTACTGTATCAGAGATACTGTCGTTGTTTAATGCCTAGTGCAATCACACTGATAGTTCTATTTGCTGGTTCTCACATTCAGGCTGCCCCACTCACCGGCTCAAATTTACTAATACCATTATTTAAACTGAATGATCTACTTCCTCTCTAGCTCTACTATATACAAAGGTACAAGTTCCTAATTAGTACTTCAAAAAAACCATATGACATAATTGCCTTATGATATCAACTTACACTCTGTCTAACAGACGACTTGAAGGATATATACAGAGTTGGTCGACTGATTGAACCTACTATAAATATCGATTTAACATACTAATGTTGCCTTAGTTCTTTCACTTCATCGACGATGTGTATGCTTGATGAAGATGAAGTCCCGGTGCTTCAGAAATGGCAGGGGATTCGTGAGAAAAATGCTATCGCTTTGGAAGAATCTCATAATCGACTTTGTATAGAGGTCACTGACTTGTAAAATTTCGTTGCACAATTGTACACTGAGAATCAATGATTGAAGAATGAATTGAAGACATCCCATACCCAGCTGGAAACTCTCAACAAAAATTCTGTGGTAGAAAATGCCATGGAATCCATTTTCCAGAAATTGGATGATGAATTCGGAGATATGTTATATTTGGTTGATGACATGGAAGTAAAGGTGAAAGCACTCTCTCATGAAGATATTAATGGTTTGAAGACAAAAAAATTACAAACTATAAGTAGAGAATATCCATCTAGCTAATGAAGTTGCCCACTTGCAAGCCTCTATCGTTGAGCTTCATGAAGAAGCTTCTTCTCTTCAAGAAGATAATAACTAGCATACCTTCAAAGCGGGGAAATGAAAAGCCGAAGAGAACTTTGGTATCTTGAAAAAATGAGAGAAAGTTGTGTATATGTAGATAATATAAGTTTATGTGTTAAAAACAAGTTTAGTGAATATTTGGAGGGCATAACCCATACAATCAATGGCAAGTAAACTGAAATCTACATTAATTTGTCATACTAGAAAGAATACATACCCGAGTAAAAAAATAAAGGGCTAGGTATTTATCAAGTTTGACTCTAATTATATTAGCAAATAACATTGATATTTTAATTTGGTACAAGGAGTGCAGGGACTGAGGGATGCAATTTTAAGTGTGAAAGGAACATAGAATGAAGGCATGCCTCTTCCTTTTTGTGAAGTGTGACATATGAAGTGTATTTCATCTTTACATAGTGGTCAAAGGAGAGCGATGGTGGAATTCACATTCCTTCTAATGTTGTAGTACATGACAGTTTCGTGAATTTCAAGCCTTGACGTTTAGTGTTACCGATGTCAATGGTTGACCTTGTTAATGTTAGTCCTCGGGATTTATTGATAGTCGTTGCCCAAGCCATCTTGAGGGGGATTTATTTCTGGTTACTTTGATTTATGGATGGAATCAGTATGTGCTTTTGTTGAGATTGCTCCCTTGGAGAGCCAATGTATTTATCAAATGCCACGAGAACATAGGCTGACAATTTGGGAGGGCTAGATCTAGGCATGTATATAATTTGCATGACCATTCCATGTGAACCCATTGACTATTCCTCATTGGACCCATAAATTGCAATACAACAGTACTCGCTGCCCCACAAATAGCAATATCTATTTTTCTAATTAATGGTCATCATCTTGCTGTGGATCTGAACCATTGGTGAAATCTACAACCGATCATGCAATAGGAATAACCAATGCTTGGCGTATGTATTTCTTATGATTGTTTGCAATAATGTTTTTTCCAAAGAGATGGATTGTTGTGTCAAAGTTTGAACGTTCCTTTGTTGACAAGAGTCTATTAGTCCTAAATTAGAATAGGCTCCATTCTCTCAACATTGGTGTAGCATTGTGGATGTTTGTCAAAAGATGACAAAATCGAAGTTGGGCGGCATCAGTGCCCCTTTGGTGGGAGACTATTTTCAAAATTATTACAGTGGTAAAGTATGTCCATAAACACTTCCCGAGAGTTGCTCTTGCATATAGAGGTTTGTCCATCATAGGTGAGAGTTGGCCCAAATCACCGACAATTTTTTTTGAACAATTGCAAATGAGTAATTTATTATTAGACCAACTATTTAATATAAGATATTATAATTAGAGTTCAGAAATGCACACACAAAGGTACAATCATTTTCATTTAAGTTTCACATCATTATGATGCCTTTTAATTGTTTCAATTTAGCAAAACTAAGACATTTTAATCTATCTAGTTGTATTAGTATGATCAAACTACAAGATTCCTTCTCTAAATTATTGCCTCTACAATATCTATAACATTGAGAGACTGCAAGAGTTTGTCCTTTCCCACAGATATTCTCGACGAAATATTGACGCGAAAGAAGCAATCAAGATGCAACCTCCATTGAGCTAATCGTTCATCATTTTGTTGTAAGCTTAGAAGAGAGACAACATATCCATCTCAATGAAGGATAGTCTCCCTCTGTTGCAATGGTGGTAATTTTTTTTGAAAATTATCATAACATGGGTGTAACTCATAAAGGATGAATTAAAGATATGGAATTGTTTACCATAACTGATATTGATTAAAGTTATATGGAAGTTTTGAAGGGAATTTTCCATGTATGGAGTCTAATGAACTATTTGTTTCCTTTTACCTTAATAATTTATGTCAATTTTTTTTTGGGCAGTGAACATAATAAAATTTCGAATATTTTTTTTCCAAAAAGGATCATGAACTTTATGGTGTTTGCACACTAAATGGCAAGGAATTAGGTAAGGAGTGATTTGACTCTTTGTGGTTGGAATATTACTCTCTCTAAATATACAATAATAGTAAATATATAATATACAATAATGGTAGGACTGGTTAAGCATAAAGAAGAATCATAGGGACCTAGACCGAGATACATCCATGCTCAGCTCTCAACATATCCTTCTAAAAAATGACTATTATTTATAACCAATTATTTATAAATAATAAGAAGGATTTGGCATTTGAGTGGTTCCAACCCTATCACAGATTTTTGAGTAAAGGAAATGTGTCCATATATTAAGTTCTAGATGCTGTAGCTCTTGTTATAGGCCGAGCAATATCATTAAATCATAGGTGTATCCTCGATCCAATGGGAATGAATCATTGTGAGCACACATAACTCCTTGCAAGTATTATAATGATTGGGCTCACCACATTATTACTTGTGGTTACTACTTGAAAAGAGAATTCCAATCCCTTCGTAATTTGGTAGTGATGGGACTAATACAAAGTAAAATGCTCACAGGTTCAAAGGTGAAGATTGTAAACCATTCACCGGTATAGAAGTGATCAATAGCACTCATGCCATGCGGCCCATCATGGAGTTTATAGTGAAGTATTTGGGCTTATTCATGGTTGTTAACTTAATGTTGCACTCATAGCTCTAAATGCAATTGGAATGGTTGATAAGTAATATACCTACTTTTGTGACTTTGAAAGTGAAGAGACTTCTTTTTTCTTTTTCTTTTTTTTTTGTATGTTGTTACTTCCCTCTCTGCCATGATTTCTCTTCCATGCAGTGTCACTCAATGTTTGAATGACTTATTCACTCTTTTGACACCTTTATTAGGTGTAAATAATTTACATAAACTCTTTCTTAATGGTCTCTTATTAATATGTTTTTTCTTATACCAATTCATACAACTTTTAAATAATGTTATTTTATGTAAAGACAAATACTTAAAAAATAATTACTCTTTTAATTATTATCTTTAGAATTAGTGACACCAACATATTACAATAAAAAAGATTTCCAATAAATGTTTACCTCCGTAATTGTGTAAACATTTAATAATATTTAATATTTATATATACATCTTATTTTATTTCATATTAGATGTAGACTTATCGGAAGTCTATTTATATAGTAAATGTGTAAACATTTAATAGAATTTAATATTTATATATAAAGCTTATTTTCTTTTATGATAGATGTAGATTATATATAGTAGATATGTCCAAATATGTTTTTATGTACATATATTGAATTCATGTTAAAATATTTCAAACTTGTAATATAAATTATATTTTTAGTGTTATTTATTTTATTTTATTTTATTTTTAATTTTTAATTTTTTTTTTAAACTTTACAAAAGTTGGATAGCATATAACTAGGTAGTCGAGATATGGAAGCGTTGCGAACCCTAGTCCAAGCCCTAGCTTCCGTCGGCCCTCATGGCTGCTCGGTCTCTTCAAGGGGTTTCTCCTTCGGTGGGCTACTGCTGCGTCCTGCTGCTGGGCGTGATCTGCTAATAGGAGAACAACAGATCGATCTGCTGCTGAGAGGAATCGGTGGCTACGACAAGAAATGGATCGTGTAGAAGGTTTTTTTGACAGAGGCGGCCATTACAACGGCGGAGGTACTTTGTGATCCTATTCGATATGCACTAGAGGCTGCCAGGCTCGCTGGCAGACAGGCTGCTCCTGCGCAATCGCTGAACATCATGATTTTAGTTTTTGCCTGCTGGATTGTGTCCGACAATGGGGATCTGCGCTGTTATGGTATGGCTCGTTGGATTTGGCATTCTTATGAGTTTTTTTATATAAGCAGATCAAAACCGCCCTGTTTATTTTTCCCTAGGATTTATGGATATGATAGATCCGTTTCGAAGGAATATTGGCCTGCGCCCCTGCTTCCTGTTGATTACGGGGCCAGGGTAGGCTCTGATAGCTATCAAATCTTCATAAATCTGCCTTCTGGAAATTCGATCTTGGTTTGGGTAAATGTTCTTGATTCAGTGGAGGCATCACGGGATAGTCTAGCAAGCCGCGTGGGTTATCCAGTATCCGTCTTCTATCTTGTGCATGTAGGAAAACTGATGCAGGACTCTTCAAATTTATCAGATTACCAAATTTCCAAGAATTGCTCCATTTCTCTGTTGCTTCGGTTGAGGGGGGGAGCCAATGGCAATCCAAGAGGATCCTTCCCTTCACATAAAGGAACTGGTCCTTCATCTTACAAAGATGCAGCCCGATCAAAGGGGCCACAGACAAAGGCGACCTCTACTGTTCAGCCCAGCCCATACATTGTGGAAAAACTGGAATCCACACCAGTTCTGGAGATAAAAAACGAACAGGTTAAAGGACTTTTTAGTTCTTTACAAGCTGAAGCAGTTATTTGTAGGTTTAATGGGTTTTGGCCCAAATCACATGATCTTCATGCCTGGATCTTCCAAAACTGGACAACTAATTGCCAGATTTTACTATGTTCAAAAGGTTTCTTTATAGTTCAGTTCGATTCTCCGGATGAGTATCAGAAGGTCTTATTGCAGGGACCTTGGTTTTGGGGGAGAGCCAGGCTCTTCATAATCCCTTGGTTTCCAGAATTTGATGCTAATACTATGGTGGTTACAAAGATGTCGGTATGGGTGCGATTAACAAATCTGTCTCTACCTTTTTGGTATCATTTAGTACTGGAAGACATAGGCAATTTTCTGGGAAGATTCATCAAGAGTGACAATGAAAGGAAGGACAAGGGCTTATTTACACATGCCAGAATTTGTGTGGAAATTGACCTCAGCAAAGGCCTCCCAAATAGATTACAGTTGAAACATGAATCCTACACTTGGTTACAGAGTCTGGACTATGAAAATACAACTTTCAGGTGCCAATTCTGCCATCTGACAGGTCATCTTCAAGATACATGCCCACTTGCGAAAAAATTCCCAAAAAAGAAAAAGGGGACGATGACAAACAGAAAGAACTGGCAGGCAGATTATGTCCCATTCCCAGATGAGGAAGTAGGAAGTGAGGATGAAGAACAGCAAGATATGCAGAGAAACGAGGAAACATTGGTGCCTGATGATGCAAAAGCACAGTCAACAGGAAAATAGACATCCAGTGAGGACACTCAGACAATCTCGGAAAATCCGATGGATACATCTGCTGGTGGTCAAAAGCGTGCTCACGAATCTGCCAGTTCAGAATCTGATAAGGACTTAGCGGTGTTTCAACAACCAGAGGAGGTAGTTTGTAATCAGCTGATTGTGGCTGCACCTAAGAAAGGGGATTGGATTGAAGTGAAATCTAGGAAGAATGGGGGAAAAAAGGGGAAAATAGAGGAGTACTATAATCCTTGATCTCTCTGTTTGTATAATATTTTTGTTGTTTTTCTTTTGCATGACCGGTAACAATTTGTGACAATGTATGGGACTATTTTGTCTCAATACATCTGCAGATGTAATTTTGTTCATTTGAAATAAAATTACGACTTTTTCCGAGGAAAAAAAAAACTTTACAAAAGTTAACCCAAATTATTTTACCAAATAAATAATTATCAAGAAAAACCCAAAATATACTTATGAATAAATCTATACATAAGTTTTGTTCACAGTGAAATCAAATAACTGTACCAAATAAATATGTGCACATGCATACAAAAATCAATAGTCAAGGATAAACAACAAACTGAACTCGATGATATAAAACTATATAATATGTAAATTGCATATTTTCTAGTCTATTGAACTGTGGATAAGGTTAAGCATACTTTATCAGAGATTTATGTATAACTTATCACATTTTATGTCAAAATAATTATACATTTTATACTAAAAGAAGCTAGTAGAAATCATTAACCAAATAAAGCATTAATATCATTTTTGGTCGGTACTTTCAACCCATGCTACGAGACATTAAAAAGTTATACCAATAGTAACAAGTGGCAAAGATTAACAATTTAACAGTGGTGAAATCTCCATGTGGAACACACTTCACATTTGTACTCCCTGTGTATTAATTTCCTAACATAAAAATTTCCACACCCACTTTCAGTGAATTGTTGTGTATAAGTTCTATGGAGCTCGATGATACCGGTGAAGGAGCTCGGTGGATGGTAAAAGAGACTACCATTATTATGTAAACAAATTAGAGAAACCAGAGACATGCACTTTGGCAGTTGGAGAAGTCTCGTCAGGCTCGTCAGGTATCGGGCGTATAGAGGGGCACTTATTATATGTAGAGAATGTTAATATGTAGATATTTGCAATAAATAGCATGGCACTCGTGGTGGCATTTTACAACATCATATATTCCAAACGCACGCATACAAAACAATTGTTGGTTAAATTCTAAGGTGTATATATGAAACGACACGTTACGGTAATTAAAAACATGCATAGGTGACACCGCATGTTCCAACATGATTGGCCAGTGTTTTCTATGGCATTGAGTTGGAAGGCGACTAATCCAACAACATTGTATATGAGGAATTGAATAACTCTCGGGGTATATCAAGAACTGAATAACTCTCGGCCAGTTCAAGGGTTTGAAGCCAAATTATAATGCAAGTCGGCTATTGCCATGATTCCAACCCAAACTTAACAATGGATGCATCCAGCATGTCTAGCATAGTATATGATATGAGTCTGTGACCAGCCAAGCCTCTCAATCAGTTAGCATAGGGGCAGAGTATACAACAATAGTCTTGGGATCAAGGGATGGCCGAGGTGTTCCATCTTTAATTTCCACATTGAGCCACCCACCAATATACCTAAGTTATTATTTCTCAGAACAGATAGAGATGACTCTTTGTGCAAGATATGGAATATTTGCTTGTCTTCATCTATAGCTTTTCATGGCTTAAAATCTAGCGTCTTCGATAGCTTCTAGTGGCTTGAAATATGGTGTTTCTGTGAAAGGTAATAATATTAAATACCATTGTTTTAAGGTTATAATTTATAGTTTATGAGATGCGCAGACCTGTCTCTACAGATTTCTGAAAATTCATCTTTATTTAATCTGGTAATGTTTATGTTATTTCCGAATCACGTTATGGCAAATATATAAGTAAATAAACCATTAATATAGTTATATGTAAGTGTAAATATTTCACATTAATGTATTCATAAATGTATTTTTCATGGGACTAAATAAGAAAAGTATTTAGAAATGTGCTTGTTAGAATGCAACATGTCTTCTTTGAAATGTAAGACAATTCCACAGAAGACATAAAGCCGCAGAAAATAGAATCAATAAGAAAATGAAGAGAAGTATCGTGGGTACTTAAAAGAGCCTAAAATTCAGGAAAATGATGACTACAGTGTTGGAAATGGAGCTAATTGTAAGTCTTCCAAATTCCCTGCAAACGCTATAGTAATAGCATTCATTCCATACATGATTAATCAACTGAAGATGTAAGGATCCACAATGCTTCATAGCTTCTTTGATTCCTCCAAAAATCCTCTCCCTACATAACGTTGACATATTATAAATGGCCGCTCTTCATCATCTCCCACAGTAGAGGACGCCTTGTGATATGATTTCTCGTCACCCAGAAATGGATCACGCAAGGAGTATCCTATTAAGGAAGAGAAGGTGCTACAGGTTTATCATTTCCCTCTACCCACTGTTTGTAAGAGAAGGTGCTACAGATTTATAATTTCCCTCTACCCACTGTTTGTAGCTGATAAATGCGTGACGAGCTGATAAATGCGTGACGCATCAAAAGAGTGAACAAGTCATTCAAACATTGAGCGATAGTGCAGTGAAGAAAAGTCACTTACAGACACACAAAGCGATAGTGCACACTGCAGTGAGTAAAAATCACGTCAAAGAGGGACGTACAGACACGCAAAAACAGAGAAAGGTAATTTCGACGTTGTGTGGGTTATTATGGAGACTGATAAAGTTGACTATCCAGGTTTATAATGACAGGGGAGGTGGCGCCTCCTCATAGGCTCGTGACAGACGACGAAGCCTTGAGAGGCACCATCCCCTTAAAAAAATGCCTTCGGCTTAATCAATTGTTTAAAGAATATTAAACCTTAAAAGAGGATTATGATGTTCGATTGTTGTAATTGATCGAGAGATATGAGAGATGTCAGGCTATTAAGGGATTGTAGGATTTCAAGTAGAGTCTTGAATAGAAGGTCCATAGAGTGCAAACTCTTGAATAGAAGAGTACCATTGTTGAGCTGCTAGGCTCACCCATTATTTTTTCCACCTTTGATTCTCTTGTTTGTACACCCAATTATTTGTAAACATGCTAATTGTAATGATATTGATGATGTTGTTATTTCATCTCGTTCTTTGTTGGCTACTAGTGATACTATTTCTCCTTTCTTTGAGAAGCATACTACAGGTATAGCGTCCCAAATACTGAGTAAGAAGGGATATACCAAAGGAGAAATTGGGAAGAATGGATAGGGTATTGCTGTTCTTATCATCTATCAATTGAAGTCATTAAGAACGCTTCTTGGATATGATGTCGCTACACCTGTTTTTGTTGACACTAGAAGAGTGTTGTTTGTTGTTGGAGGTGTTCAGACTAATTTGTTCGAAAAACAACCTGTTGTTGACAATGTTGAAAATATTGATGAATTAGTTGTCTTTGATGAGCTAGAAATTGAAAATGTTGTTGTAGATGACATTATTACTAATGTGCAAGGTTGTTAGATACTCCTATAAGTGAACCAAAACCTGTTCCACCCAAACAAAATATTGTGCCATATAAACATTCTCATCAAAAGAATCAGAGGAATTTTCCCATGAATTTTAATTCTTGGAAAGGTGGCAACTATGTTTTCAAAACATTGCAGAAAAGATGTGAAAGACGGAACTATGGACTAGTTCCAACTACTATGATAGATTGTGGTTGGATTGATGAATGGTTTTGGAATAATTTGAATAGTTGCTTGAGGATGTCATACATATGTGTATCTTCGACTCTACTTCCGTACAATGCTCCTCTTTCCTTCTTTTGATTACTTGGAAGTGGTCAACTGAGACTCGACCAAAGGTTACGGTCGACTAAGACTCGGCCAGAGATGACTATCAATTGGAATATTGACTAGAATGTTCATCGAATGACTTTCAAACACTAGTGATTGTCAACCCACTTTTGACTACTATTTGTGTGTTTTCTATTGATTATCCCTTAGTTGTGTTTGAGGCACGTTTGAGGGGGGAGAAATTGGCCCAAAATTGAAGCTATTTGTTGTGTAAACCAAACTTTTGTTGACTTGATTGTTTCTTGTTGAATTGATTGGACCTACTGAACTATGTTTGACTAAATTATTTGTTAGGTATTTGATTGAGAAGTGTTGTGAGTATTTGATTGTTGGATAGACAAAGATGATATGCATTTATTGTGTTATTGAACTAGTCGAGTGATCAACTGGATCAAGTTTCCTTGTTGTTTAGTTTCAGATTGACTGAATGGGACTGTTGTTGGACAACAATATTGCATATTGTTTCGGGAAACCACATTGAGTTTGATGAAAAAGGTAGCAGTGTTTTAGAAATCTTCCATGAGTGTTATTATACCAGAATTGATTAGTGTTTGCAGTTCAAATCAAATTAAGCCGGGGGGAGGGGATGTTGTGTAATAGTTAAAGGGGGCCCGAATGATGTGTAATTTTTTCTAAGGGGGGGTGTGGGAGGGGGTGTTGGAACCCATAGTCCACTAATACCCTTTCCTTGTCGTCTTATGTCCACTTTAGGATCTCATATCAACTTTTTAAGGATGGTTACAATTGACATGGTCTACGTGTTGTTGGTTTAGGCACTTACCCAAACCTATTTATAGATGGTCCTTATGGATCATTCTATCATTAGATCGTTGTTCTCTTATTAAGCTTGCGCATTATGCTTAAGTGCTATGACGATGCCTTTAGAAACTGCCACTCTTGATCTAGAAATATATTTCTCTTCTCTTGTTCATTACCTGTGCTAACATCTCCCTTTGTGGTAGGTATGATAGTGACTCCCTTTTTCTTACTCTGTTGGGATATATTACCCATCTAGACATTAGGCATGTAAAAATATTTGTTTTACGTAGTGCATAGACCATGTTCGTTGACTTCGTAGTGCAAAGTCCTCATCATTATGATTATCTCAGGCTTTGATTTTTTCATTTTTTCCTTCATTATCCACATATGCAACCTATTCCATGATTTTATGACCATATGCACCATCTTCCATGATTTTAGGATATGTTGAGTTAGTATCCTAATTTTTAGGAGCCTCCTTAAATTTAGGGACTCAGAGCACTTTTCTTGATTTTATGCATTCTGGGATGATATGAGCACTGATGACCATTAACAGTCAATTAAACTCCTTCATGTGCCCTCTCGATATTTTCTTCCATGATTTTATCCTTAACTCCCTCATGTTCCATTCAGGTCCACCTACCATCAATTACATTTAGTTAATTGGACAACTAGCACTATCATCAGAAGTTACAACTGGCTCTCAAATCTAGTGATGGGAATCTACCAAAATAATCCTTCCACATGTATGGATTTTGAGTGCCTCCTAAGGATAGCAAATTTCCTTCTTTGTAACATATTTGGGTAGTCCTCATATTGTTGGAAAATAGATGAATAAAATTTATTCTACCAGAGCTCCTTGTCTCTAGTGAATTCTCTCTTTTTCTTCTCATTTGTTTTGTGCATCTATGTGAAACTAAGTCTAAATTAGTTTTGTTTCTAAGATCTATTGTGAAAAATTTCATATGGTATCAGAGCTTTGCTGAGCAAAGTAGTCTTCCAAAGTGTTTCCAGAGTATTTTGCAGGTGTAATTACTTCCAATTTTGCACCAGCAGTGGTGGAGGTTCCACATAATTCATGGGGAAATTGCCTTCGGTCATTATGGTCTATCCAAAGTGGTCTTCATTAGGTGTGATGCACTCTTGAATTTGCATACTGTCAAAGTAAGAGATATTTGTAGATATTTTTGCAAGTTTAATGTCACCAAGAGCACAACAACAAAAGCAATGGAGTAGACTTCGACACTATTACTCACTCCATTCAACTATTTCGAATGGAAAGATGAGATAGATATCCTACTTTGAAGTAAAGGTCTCTACAGAGTCACAATGGGGACTAAACATGAACCAAATTCAACTGTGGAGAAAGACATGTGAAGCCTATGGATTGATGTGTCTTGACATCTCCACAGACCTACTGTTTCATCTTGTTGGTCTATCAACTCCAAATGAAGTATGGACCAAGCTTGCATCCTTGTTTGGAAAACAAGATGATTTGAGGGGTCACTAATTGGAGAATGAGTTAATCTCATTGAGTCCCAGTAGCTTCAACACCATACATGACTACTTCATCAAGTTCAAGTCATTGGTCCTCCAAATCAAGTAATGTGGGGTCGAGAAGAAGGATGATCAATTCATTATGTCCATCATATTAAACTAGGTTTTGAGTACTCAGTATTCGTATTAACCTTCCGTACTGCAAAATTGGCAGTTCCAAATTGGAAGATGCCTAGCCTGAGCACATTCATGGAGTCTCTTATAAAAGAGCAGGACAAATTGGTTCACATGGGATCCATCAAATGATCGAAGGACCATGTGTTTGTTGTTGGAGAAGCCAACAATGCCAAAGGTAAGAATAAGGCCTAGCACAAAAACAAGTTAGAACATAAGTAAAAGGAGAAGGAAAAACCATCAAAAGAACCTTCGAATTCAAATAAGGATAAGAAAAATATGAAGGAGAAGATTAAATACACATATTGCAACGGGAGTTTCCATCTTGAAAGCTCATGCATGAAGAAGATCATTGATCTCATGGCAGAACTTTTGGAGAAAAACAACATTCCTCTGCCTGAAGGTGCAAGGAGAAGGCATTTCAAAGTCCCCTTCCTTCATCATTGAATCTGGTGCATCCAGAAACATATCCACATCCAGGGACTCATTGTCTACATTCAATCCCATTGGTGGTCCTTCTATCCTCATGGGCAATGACTCTAAAATTCCAGCAAAATGTAAAGGAAGAATCAATCTTGACTATGGGTGCTTCATGAATGTTTTGTATGTTCCCTCATTGGATGCAAATATTCTCTTAGTATACCAAATTAAACACATAGGAGATCCAAAGAAGGTTGTGTTCACTCCTGATGATGTACAAATTTCTAAGATCTCTACCGGAAAGTTCATTGCACTTGGTACTGCAAATCATGATTCAAAGATCTATGAGTTCTCCCACTTCCTTCCCTATTCAGAACCAAATGCGCTCCTAACATATGCAAATGAAGTGAGTAGGCTATGGAATGAGAGGCATGGTCACCTCAACTACGTATATATGCAAGAATTTCACAAGCAATGTATGGTTGATGGCATTCAAAACATCAAATTCTCAAGTGGCATCTGTCAAGGTTGCATGCTACAAACATCCAAAGCACAAGTTTGAGAAAGGAAAACATGGAGAGACTCCTCACCTCTCGAACTAATGCACAATGATAGACCCTTTCCTAACCCATCCTTGAGTAATGTTAGATATGTTTTTTCATTCATAGATGATTATTCAAGATAGTGTTGGGTCTATTTCCTCAAGTTCAAATCAGAAGTGTTTCAATTTTTTACTGTTTTTAAAGCTTCTATTGAAAATATTTCTGGAAATAAGATTAAGGTACTTTGTATTGACAATGGAGGGGATTACGTGAACAAGGATTTGTATCAATTATGTGCTAATTTAGGCATCTAGATGAAACACACTGTTCCCTACAAACCACA
The DNA here is from genome assembly GCA_001517045.1 of Pseudotsuga menziesii. NCBI lineage: Eukaryota > Viridiplantae > Streptophyta > Pinopsida > Pinales > Pinaceae > Pseudotsuga > Pseudotsuga menziesii. Next base: position 33,269 of record LPNX010454701.1, read on the forward strand.
ACAAAATGGTGTGGCAGGGCGCAAGAACAAATATCTGAAGGAGACGACCACATACATGCTCGAGTCAAAGTCACTCTCTCTTAAGTTGTGGGAAGAGGACGTCAACTATGCTACATACATCCAGAACTAAGTTCCTCAAAAGGATTTGAAATTCATGTTGGGATTAATTAATCCTCCTTTGTCCAATATAGTCTATTTGGTAATCTTGCCTAACTTAGGGAGACATTATTATTGTACTAGAGTTTGGGAAACACATATAGAGGTTATATTTCACTTACTGCATGTGCATGCATGAGTTTATGTGCCTTTGAGACCAATACCTACATTATAGGAGCCCACTATGAGTGCCACCAACAACCTCCATCAGTTGGTTGTGGTAAGTAAGCAATTATGTTGAGTCAACCTCCAATTACAATTAGCTAGATCGCTTTCAGTTAGCCTAGTGCCCAGTTTGCATGCATTTAGGGAGAGTGGCGCCTTTTTCCCACCTACCTCATCAATTAACTGATTGTAGACTAATTTAGACATCCAGAGTTAGACTAGCTAGCTCCAGTAGTGATTTAGACACACTGAGTTAGCTAATTAGTTAGGTTTATTTGGTAGATTTGAATCCTATCCACATGATTCAAATTATAATTATTGTAACACCATTGTATTAATGATTAATGCATGAAGATTAATGTTGTGATTATCTAAGCAATTCTTGCCAAAATTATCCGAAATTTGTGGCATGAATTTCTTGTTCAGTGTGCATTCTCTTTTATTATTCCACTGCATAATTCCTTTCCCACATCTTTCATATTTTCCTATAGATCAATGGTTCACAAGTTTAACATGGTATCAGATCCTTGTTCAGGCTAGTAGCAAGTCTTGTACGATCTCCATTGTGCACCAGAAGCAGCTAAGTTTCCACATATATCCTGCAATCTTTTCCTTTCTAACTTTGTATTCGTCCAGATAAGTCTTTGTAGGTGTGACAGACTCTGAGGAAGTGCACATGTCTAGGTGGAAAGGCTTATACTGACATATGATTGCGAATTGAATTGGTGTTGGAGTGTTATTTTCAGGTATCTACACATCTTCTTAAGGAATTGACTGATCAACATACCGAAATATGGATAATTCTTCAGCTCTCGTACCCCGAATCCCTACACCCTTCAATTACCCTGATTGGAGGGAAGATATGCAGGTATCCTTGCACAATCTAGGCATGTTTAGGATGAAAATGGGTAGAGAAACTGAGCCCCAACAATATGTTCGAAAGAACAAGTTTTTGAATCAGCTTAATGAAGTCTTCAGTTTCATGTGCACTCACATCTCCTTGGATCTTTTGTTCCATATTTAGGGACTAAGGACTCCGAAGGAAGCTTGGGAAAAGATTGAATTTTTGTTTGGAAAACAAGATGAGCTGTGAGGGCATATTCTGGAGAATGAGCTCATTGTAATACAAACCAACAATTTCGAGACTATTCAACAATTCTTTACAAAGTTCAAAGCACTAGTACTACAATGCAAACAATGCGGGATAGAGAGAAAATATGAGCAGTTGGTCTTATTAGTACTGAGCAAGCTTGGCTTAGAATACTCTGTCTTTGTCTCTACATTCCATTTTGGAAGAGCTTCCATCCCTAATTGGAAGATTCCTTCTCTAGATGCTTTTGTTGAGTCCTTAATATAAGAGTAAGATAAATTGGTTCAAATGGGAGTGATTTAGGCCTCAGGGAACCGAGCACTCTTAGTGATAGACTCAAACAACGCATAAGCAAGAGGGAAGCACAAAGGGAAGGAGACCAAAAATAATGATTCGAATCCAATGGAGAATCAGGAATCTTCCGATGGAGCTTCGGGTTCCAAGGAAAACAAGAAATTCAAGAAGACTAAGTGTCCATAATGTATAAGAGGCTTTCATCCAGAGAGTCAATGCATGAAGAAGACCATTGACCAGTTGACAAAAATCCTTGAACATAACAATATTTCCCTTCCACAAGGTGCAGATATGTCTGAAGCTGGAGAGCAAACTGAAGAATATGAGAGGTGCCATGATTTGAAAGGAGGCTTCACTTAGTTGAAGGCTTACTTGATAGATTATGGAGCATCCAAACACATTGTTTCCTCGAAATAATCCTTCACTACTATGTATCTCTCACGAGGACTTAGCATTCATATGGGGGATAATTCACATATACCAGTTGTTGGGATATGTTCTATTAAAATCCAGCATGGAGAGTTCAATAATGTACTCTATGTGCCCTCTCTTGCAACAAATTTGTTATCTGTTTATCAGATGACACATACTGGCTCACCAAAGCAAGTTATATTTGGTCCTGACTCAATGGATATCTCAAATATCTCAACTAGGAATATTATAGTGAAGGGTCTTGCAAACCATCCCTCCAAGTCATATGAATTCTCACACTTTCTTCCATACTCAGATCCAATACAATCTGAACATCCATTCGAAATTGAAGGTAAAAGATATCTTTTGACTCCATTTGTAGATAATAATATGTTATCTAAAATTTCAGTTTCAGAAGATGAGGAACAAGATCAACATGATCTTGATATTGAGATTGTACCTCAAGATGATCTAGATCCAGATCCAACTCCTATTCCGAATCAGAATCCTAAATGGGCCCAAAAGCTCATTGAAGCAACTGGAAATGGTGTTGGGAATCCATATAATAGAAGAAGAACGTGGTCCCATTATCAAGATGAACATGTTGCACTCTCTCACACAGTTTCTCTATCTATAGAGTGGTGCAAAAAATTCCAGAGAGATGCTACTTGATGATTAAGATTGGTCCACAATTTGGCCCATTGATGAACAAAATGGATCATTCCATTCCTCCTCCAGAAAGAAGAGACAAAAGCATCATTCAGTACATCAGAATAAGATGGAAAGGTTCACATGACAATCCTAGGTTGCTGATGCACAAAAGATCCATGATTCTGCATGGCTGCTCCATAGAGTTGCAAATTGCAGCAAAATTTTCACAAGTTTTTTCTCAAAGAGAAATTTTTTCTCTTAAGTATAGCTTGTTTTCCTGATTTTACCTACTTATTTTGAGGGTTTTTTTACCATGAGGTTTTCCCCATTTTCCTTATTTTACTAAGCAATATCTCATGTCATTTAGATTGTATGGGTGACTTTTTGCCTAGTTTCCAGGGCCCAAGTTGTCCAAAGTTAGGATTAAGGGGGAGTGTTGGGATTAATTAATCCTCCTTGGTCCAATATAGTCTATTTGGTCATCTTGCCTAACTTAGAGAGAAATTATTACTATACTAGAGTGTGGGGAACACATATAGAGGCACAGGGGATTCCCCTTATTAACCAATATCTTATCACGTTCATTCATAAAGGGAGGCTTTTAAATTGTTAAAAATAAGGTCAATATATTGTAGGCATTACGAGGAGAGGATTAAAGTATGGGGGGCTTATAGGTATTGGGGGGTATAAAAAGGGGTATCTAGTAAAAATATGAAATATCTCGTAAAAATAAGGTTTTTTAATTGGAAATATGTATTGGGAGGGGGGATCAACAAAAGGATTTTTGTAGGTATTTATCAATATCTAGTTAGACTATGGGTATTCTTTAATATCCCAAGAACAAAGGTGCTATGGCATAGTTCACTTAGTGAAGACCCTGTGTATAAAGGTTATCTTCCACTTACTGCATGTGCATGCATGAGTTTATGTGCCTTTAAGACCAATCCCTACATTATAGGAGCCCACTATGAGTGCCACCAGCAGCCTCCACTAGTTGGTTGTGGTAGGTAAGCAGTTATGTTGAGTCAACCTCCAGTTACAATTAGTTAGATCACTTTTAGTTAGCCTAGCTCCAGTTTTGCATTAATGGAAGGAGAGTGGCATCTTTTTTCCACCTACCTCATCAGTTAATTGATTGTAGATTGATTTAGACATCCAGAATTAGACTGGTGAGCTCCAACAGTGATTTAGACACACCGAGTTAGCTAATTAGTCAGGTTTAGTTGGTAGATTTGAATCCTATACACATGATTCAAATTATACTTATTGTAACACCATTATATTACTGATTAATGAATGAATATTAATGTTGTGATTATCTGAGCAATTCTTGTCTGATATATCTAAAATTTGTGGCATGCATTTCTTATTTAGTGTACATTCTCTTTGATTATTTCACTGCATAATTCCTTTCCCACATCTTTCATATTTTCTTGTAGATCAATGGTTCACAAATTTAATGATCCACCACTCCATTTGAAGCTTGGACTGGGCACAAACCTAATGTGGCTCACTTTCTAATCATTGGTTTCAAAGCTTGGGCTAGGCTCTTCCTCTAGAAAAGATAAAGGACTTACATCATTAGAGCCATGAATACATTTTTGTTGGATATGCTTAAAATGATAAGGGATAAAAATGGTTGGATGCTTCCACCATGAAGACTTTCATTGAGGGAAGTGTACAGTTTGAAGAAGGTTCTTTGCAAAACATTCAACAAGATGAAGTAGAAATCTCAAATCCTCCTCCACCACTTGAAGATGAGCAAGGAAGTGAAGCATCCTCATATGCTAATTTGGATTTTGATATTGATGATGAATATGAACATGTTGATACAAATATAGTTGATCCAATCGATAAAAAAAAGGCCTAAATGGGTTGAGAAAACCATCAAAGTAGCTGGTGAATTTGTTGGTGATCCACATGATCCAAGAAGGACACGATCATAGTTTCGAAGTGCAAGAATTTCATTCTCTGTTACTGATCCACCTCTTCTTGAGAGGTGTTTCATGATTATTGGATATGACACAAATACATTTGAATAGGCCTCCCAATTTCCAAGATGGAAAGTTGTAATGGGTGAAGAGTACCAATCTCTTCAAAAAAATGAAACTTGGGACCACTTCCTCCTGCAAGGAAACTTGTTCAATGCAAGTGGGTATATCGAAACAATATGGATTCATATGGTGTCTAATGTAAGTACAAGGATATATTGGTGGGAAAGGGTTTCTCTCAAGTCCAAGGAATTTATTACACATAGACATTTGCTCCTGTAGTCAAGATGGACTATGTTAGATTGGTTTTGGCTATTGCTCAGGGATAATTTTAGGTGTGAATTTTAGCCCAGTGGGCTATTTTTCCATGTTTTTCTCCCAAAAACAATTTGCCATTTTGCATTTTTTGAAGCCATGTTTCGCCCAATTTTGATGGGGTAAAATTTCTTCACCCTAAAAATCGCCAAATTATTATATAAACGATATAAAATCCTTGGAACCTAAAATATTTTTTGAAAATATCGCCAATCATTTTATAGTTGGATTTTTAAGAATTGGTAATATTCGCCAACATTTATACACTTTTAAATAAGTATGGTTCCTTAAAATCATCCCTGCTATTGCTGCATCCAATCACTATGATATGCAACATATGTATATCAAGAGTTCTTTCCTCCATGGAGATATTGTGGAGAATATATACATGCAACAACCATAAGGATACACTCAAGGTCCTTCAATTGTGTGTAGGTTGAAGAATTCTCTCTATGGGTTCAAGTAGGCTCCTAGAGCTTGGTATGCTAAGATGGATTCCTTCCTTTTGTCGCAATACTTCCAAAGATGCAAATCAGATCCAAATGTGTACATGAAGCATGATGGTGAATCTTGCTTACTCGTTGTCTTTTTATGTAGATGATTTGTTGATCACATGAAGTTCATATACATGCATTGCTTCCATTAAGTCTTCTTTGCATAGTTCATTTTCCATGCGAGACTTGGGTTTGTTGAAGCAATTTCTTAGACTTGAGATAGCACAACCTAATTTAGGGATCAAAATATCACAATACAAGTATGGATCAAATTTACTTAACAAATTCATATATTAAATTTCAATCCAACGACATTCCCCGTCCTCTCTAGTGTCAGTCTTAAGGATGGTGGTTCTTCACCTTTGGCGAATAGTACACTATATAGATAGTTAATTGGGAGTCTCATATTCCTCACACACACTTACCTTGATGTCTTCTATGCAATCAATACTATTTCCAGATACATGCAAGATCCCCATGAACTCCACTTGAAAGTAGCAAATAGGATTCTTCACTATGTACAAGAAACCAAGGATTATGCTATTCACTATGTTGTTGACTCTTCACTTGATCTTGTTGGGTATACTGATTATGATTGGGCTAGTGATAACTTAGTCCAGAATTCAACTTCTGGTTATGTGTTCATGATTGGTTCCTGTCCTCTATCTTGGTCAAGCAAGAAGCAACCAACCATTTCTCTATCATCTGTTGAAGCTAAGTATAAAGGTGTTATTAATGTAACTACATCGTCCATTTGGTTACAATGCATTATGTTTGAGTTTGGGATTCACTCTAGTACTCCTATTTTCATCTTTTGTGACAACCATAGCACTATAAATATCTCAATAGATATAGTTCATAGGCAAATGACCAAGCATATTGAGATCCACATGCACTACATCAGAGGGCTGGTGTGTGATCACATCATTTCATTGTAGTACTATCCTTTTATAGAGAAGGTTTCATACATCTTCACCAAGAATTTTATAGAAAAGAAGCTCACTCATATTAGATCACTCCTTGGGGTGAGTGATGCCATGGTGAAGATAACTTAGATAGTCTTTCATGTCCATTTTGAGGGGTGTTTTCTTCCCATTGGATTTTCCTTCTTTCCTCGATTGATATGGACAAATAAAGTCATTTTTGATGTAAAGGGTGATCCTTGGCCTTTGTTACCAGATCCCTATTTTTATTTCTTCACATAAGTTAGGCTTAAGGTGGGGGTTGTTGGGATATATTACCCATCTAGACATTAGGCATGCAACATTATTTGTTTTTCCTAGTGCATAGTTCATGTTTGTTGACTTCCTAGTGCATAGTCCTCACCATTATAATTATCTCGAAATTTGGTTTTGTCATTTTTTCCTTCATTATCCACACATGCACCCTCTTCCATGATTTTAGGACCATATGTGCCATCTTCCATGATTTTAGGACATGTTGAGTAAGTCTCTAAATTTTAGGATTCTCCTTAAATTTAAGGACTTGGAGCACTTTCCTTGATTTCAAGCATTCTAGGCTGATATGAGCACCAATGACCACTAACACTCAGCTAAACTCCGTCATGCACCATTTAGGTCCACCTACTATTAGTTCCATTTAGTTAATTGGCCAACTCGCACTATCATCAAGAGTTACAATTGGCTCTCAAATCTAGTGATGGGAATATACCCAAATAATCTTGCCACATGTATGTATTTCGAATGCCTCCTAAGGATAACAAATTTCCTTCTTTGTAACATATTTGTATAGTCCCAATATTGCTGGAAAACATATGAATACAAATTATTCCATTGGAGCTCCTCTCTGGTGATTTCTCTCATTTTTTTCTTCTCAAATTTTCTATGCATCATTATGAAACTAAGTGTGGATTATTTTTGTCTCTAAGATCTAATGTGCAAAATTTCACATATTCAACTGACCATTTTGATGGATATTATGTTTTTATGTACCCTTTTATAAATTCTTTTTTTTAGCATAAACACACCATGGGAAACATAATGAGGACACTATAATCCTAGCCTGTTAATGGGACTTAAGCATTCATTAGTCAAGTACTGGGATAGATCTCCACACTAGGAATATTTACAATGAATTTCACATTTTTACATCACAGTACCATTATAATTCAATGAACTTGGTATGACTCCCATCACATAAACATTTTCATGCAGATAATAAATGGTTTTTTACATTATAATTTAGGGGTTAAAAACCAAGGTATTACAAATGTGGAGGTTGGCATCAGTGAGAACATGACAGAAAGAACACATTAGAAGCATGGAAAACATGCATGCTAGTGAATGCACCAAGGGAATATGAAAGGTCATATCTATGAAATGATAATTGTAGATTTGAGGTGCCAAAAGAAAATGATGAGTTGGAATACGAAGCTAAAGAAACATGGGGGCATACAATGAACAAATTTTTTAAGAACCATCTTAAAATTATATGTATAATAAATGGGTGAATCCCCATAATACATGGGAAAGTGTGAAGAATATTGTATCAATAATATAATATGTATAATTCTTTGGTGAATATTTCACAAAATTATATAATCTTGTAAAATCTGGGTGAATCTTTCACATAATTATAAAATCTTGTAAGATTGTGGCGAATTTTACTGAATTATAAAGCCTTGTAAAAGTCTCAAGGAGAGGACATATATGAGACATGCGTGATAAAAAAGAGAGTAAACACACAAAATTTCTATATTGGTATATGTTTAATTCATTACCAAGGGTAGTTATACATTCTTGAATTGATTTTACCCAATGATATACTTAATAGATCAATGGCTCTCAATGCACATCATGGGATAGTGTTTATCATTTTGAATAGTTCCCATATCATCTACAACCATCTTATTTTCATATAAATTAATATAGATGAACCATACCTTATTCTAGATTCTACATGTGTTTATTATGTCTCTTGATAGGTCATCTTTTTTACCTACCTACTCAGCAAGTCATGCATTCACTTACAACTATGAGTTAAATTCTCAAACAATGGATTTCTTTCATATGGGAAATATCATAGAGATGATTTGTTGAAAAAAACCCTAGTATCATACATTTATTATATAGTTTTGAGTGCGTAATTCATCCCTTTTCATTGTGTGCAATAGGAGTAAGATAATTTGATAGTAAATAGTTTGTCGTTCACATATGCAAATTATGCATGTGTGTTTTTCTTCACAAAATCTTCTAAATCTCCAAATAGATGTGACCACATATATGTCCCTTTAGCCTACCTTGACACTTTGGATTTAAGTGTAGATGTTTACTCGGATACAACTATGTCAATATAATTCATGAAAATTCCATCATCTAGTTTGATATTAAGTTTTCAATGCTTTGAATGGTTGTGAATATTTATAGTTAGTGATATTATGTGAATACTTGTTGGAATTTAGCTTCATATCCTTCTCATTATGATTCCAATATCCAACATTTTTGTTGATTCCCATCTCCAAATTTCCTTTCTCGATGAGGGGTTCCATTCTTTAACAATGTTAGAGAAATGTTGGTGTTTCTCTTCAACCTTCTTCTAGTTCTCATTTTTTTCTTCTTTTCACAAGAAAACACCTTTCCTCCATCACATGATGCACAACCTTATGCTACCAAAGCTAATACAAAGACATCTACAACAACTATTACCTCCAAGAGAGAAGAAGTGCATGTTCCTCCAAATGATAATTCCAATGTTGTTTCTCCAATGTAACATGATCCCCAAACCTCTCTATTAGCTCCTCCTCATCAATCCACTTCCAACAATGATTATGTCATTGTTGCCGCTTTAGTTGAAGACACCTCTTCTTCAACCATTCTAATTGTTGTAAAGTAAAATGATCCTAGAACCCATGAGCCTCCTTCAGGTGGTGCCTACTTTTCCAATGTTCAAGCTCTTGATGCCATACATAAAATGATATAGGAAAGCATTTGAAGAAGCCTAATGTGGATGCTTATTTGGAGTTCCTTATCAACCATATATATAACATTTTCAGACTCACCAAGGTGAGGTGTATTGCTTTTCTATTTTCATGAAAGTTAATTATATATATTATATTCTAGAGTGGTAATATTATATTGTCATATGATACAAATCTAGGAGAATGATTTTTTTCAAATTTCGTTTCCTTTTTAGTAGAGTAGGAAAAAATCACCACAACCAAAGCTATCTTACTGATTTTGGATGAACCTATCATAAAACATCAATAAAGTGAAGTATTTCATCTCTAACACAAAATATTTTGTTGTATGTGTGTTATACCCTCTTTATGATTTCACCATAATTAATTATTTATTCAATTGATATGTCAAATTCAAGTCTCATGTTGAATTTAATAGTTCCTTCTATTTTATGCTACCTAGGAAGATATCGTTCCTAATGGTGCCAAGAAAATTAATCACAATCTCCTATAGGTTATTGGTACCGTGCACATGGATTCTATAGGGATTGGTGGTCTCAAATGTCCTCAAGAGATGATTCAAAGATGTTTCTAACAGTCGGGATGAATCCTCCATCTTTTGAAAGAAATGTGTTTTTTTGGCCAAATTCATTGAGCATATCAAAGAGTGCACTTAGTTAGAACAATAGATGTGCTATGAAGTTATTTCTTAGAACAATTAATGTTCTAACAAATAGCATGTAGTTTGAAGAATGAATGTGTTCTTTGTTCCAATTTGATAGTCAAACAATATTAGAACAATATGTGGATGTTTCATTAAAAATACCATCATAATAAATAAATAAAATTGTACTCAAACAAATGATATTTCATTAAAATACTTATTTATAGGAATTAAACATGGATTTCATTCCTTGCGAGGATTCTACTATATACACATTAATAATGAAATAAGATTAGAGTGTGGATCATTCACTTGGAAAATTTGAAAGAACCCATATGAGAACACACATAATTTGCAAATGTGAAGGACAAACTATTTACTATCAAATAGTTTGTTCTAATTGAGTGCATTCTTTGATATGCTATGTGCTATTTGTTAGAACATTCACTGTTCTAACGAAGAACAATGAATGTGTTCTTTGTTCTAATTTGATAGTAAATATCTTGTCCTTCACATATGCAAATTTAAACAAATTTTAAAATAGGGCCTAGTGTGTTTGTTTGTACAAATAACCTTGGTTCATATTGAGGTGTATGAAACACTAAATATGAAAGTTGGTCGTCTCGCTTTTACCCCTTGACTAGTGCGTCTTAATAACAAACATTCACCTATACACACATCTATGAAACATACCAAGGTAGGGTAATATAAAAAAATTACCAAATAGAATTTCATTTTTACAATGTATATAGTGTTTCAAACCACTTAGACATTGGTTCACATCCTATCAAATTGACCATGATATCATCAATGTTGATTACCTGTCAAAATTCCTCCTCCGCATTTAATTTTTTTGAAAATAGTCCAAAACATTACTTGTTGAGTACACGGAAACCATGCTTCCTTGGAACAAAGAAATAAGGTAAACTCTTTATTACCACATATACATTTCTATTGGGTTAGAAAGTAAAATTCAACTTTAAATCATTTTTTTTCAATTTAAAAACAAAATCCGCACAATGTGGTAAATTCCTTTGGTTTCACACCAAAAAATGATGCATCCAGTAAATACTTAGTGCACACCGAGCATGGTGCTTAATAGTTAGGTTTGAACTGCATCATAATTGGTACATTAATATTAGAACACACACCCATGGTACAGTACATTAATATTAGAACACACACCCATGTTTACATGGTGCATTGTAATATGTAATATGTTTATTACAATCCCACTATTAGCTATGATGTAATAATGATGCATTGGATCTATATTTTAAACTTTCCACATATTAGAAGTGTGATGTAATAATGATGCATTGGATTTATATTTTAAACTTTCCACATGTTGGTAGTGTGGTATATTGTATATTTCACACCATAGAAGATGTGTTATTGTACTCTATGCATTGTAAACAATGCACAATTATTTTAATAGTGCAGTGAGATTATATATATAGTTAATGATGCGTTAGTGTTTTATAGGCGACCTGGGATTTAAAAAAAATAAAATTGCAAACAAACTTGATCGGTGCAAATTGGTATGGACCTTACAGTGCACACATATATTATAAATGCATTATTATTATCGATGAACTGTAATAAACACACACCAATGTTAGTCACAAAACACCATCGATAATTGTGATGTGGTGTAGCAATATGTTGCATTATCTTCGGTGCGTTAGTTATTTTACACACCACCCATAGTGCATTATATGTTTGTATGATATGTCAATAGTGCATTATTGTTTTCAAGGCACGTCGATAAAAAAAAAATTTAATTTAAAAAAAAAAAAATTTAATTTAAAAAAAAAAAAATTAATTTATATTTAAATTAATAAAAATGGTGATTTAATACATTTTTAATGACGTAAGTGTTTAGGCATGCACACACACCTAATGAATGTTGTATGTTAATGAGAAACAACAATGACGAAAACAACAAAGGGATAGATACAATGTTGTATGTGATTAGGAGGTGAGAGAGAGACTTGAGATGGATTTGTACCCTTGCCCTATTACATATCAAACTTGTCACCTCTTGAGGGATGGTGGATTCCTCAAGTTTTATGACCTAAAAATAACACATCAAAAATATGAGAATCCCATTTGAATGATCTCTCATATGTTTTCGACGTAACCTAACTTTCTCTCTATTATGTTTTGATCATAGTGGCTATCATGACTAGATTGGTCAAACTCTACTTCCACTCCACAGTCTTGCGTGACATGTCCATTATTGATATCCCTAGTTTAAAAATGACGCCCACACTCCCACATAGATACTAGTAAAAATTTGAACAAATGATGGTGTCATTTATTTAATAATCCGAGCAATAATTAAAAGATACATATTTTATAATTCAAGTGTGCATTAGAAAGTTAAAAATGCACACAAAGAAATTAGTATCAAGCTTTTGCACCCAATCCTTATGTTTAGTGCATTCTCTTCACCATGTATGTAATGACTAGACGCACCATATTTCTCTATGATCTGGTTAGTAACCCAACTATTAGGACATATTATTTACATATTTTCTTTTAAATTATTAGGATAAGGCATGATTCTACCATTCAACCATTTGAATTCCTCCATCATCACCATCCCATTTCCTTCTCTAATATTCATACTATGTGACCCATACTTGCATTGCCTTGACATGGTAAAGAGTGAATTTATTTATGTCATCAATTTCTAAATTCGATGATGTATTTATGAAATCAAAATGTATAGTATGAGATAAAATATTTTTATGCAACCAAGTCCCAGAAAGAGAATGAAAAGAGCATAAATAGACCATAAAGAGTAATACATGCCTTAATAATGAAGAAAATATATGAAAGCAAACCTATTCAAGGGGGAAACCTTCTTATACAATGTACTAAGTACACAAGACACGTTAAGTTGAGATGACTCAAATGAAAAGTTCTCCTTCATATATATAGGAGACAAAGAGGTACACTTACAATTAAGGGACCCAAGCCAACATAACTAATATAATAATACTAGTGATAATTACCACTAACGGACCCAAGTCGAAATCAATAATATGTAATGATCCACAATATAGGAGGTAATGTGCCAACATCTAAGGATTAGCATGCCCCTCCAAACAAGTGTTATCCTCAATGCTTGATTAGTTGTGGATGTTTATATATGAAGGAATCATCTTCCCATGTCGAATCTTCAACTGATAAGTTCTTCCACTTGATGAGGTACTTAGTAATAGACTGATTGCATAGTTGTTTGGTCCTTGTTTCAATGATTTGTTTAGGTTCCAATATGACATTTCCTTCTTCATCATGCTCTAACAAGATAGTTTGGATTAGGATATTGTTGTCACCAGGTCTGTTCCAGTAAATTTCATATATTCTGGCAACGTGTATGTAAAACGTTAGCAGGCTACTTTGTTTTTGAACATCCACTCACTTCTCCATTAGTGGAAGCAATGGTTGGATCCTTTGATAGTGTAATGGGATTACCAACGAATCTCATGATATCTCTGATAAACGAAGTGCTGTAAGTTTGTAATCATTGTAATTTACAATAATGCAATGTTGGAAATGGAGGGGCATGTCAAATTTGCTATTGGAAATAATGCACACAATATTAAGTTATCCTTGGATTGCAATTTAGATGCCACTTTGTTCTTCAACGCTTTTCAGTTTAGTGGAAGAAATTGGCGGTGTTAGAGTAAATATTGTGAAAAATGAACAAGGAGGAAACTTGGTGTCAACAGTGGAACTCTGTGGAAGTACAGATAGTATATTGGATGACCTTGAGAGAGCAGTTGATGATGGGGTAAACAAATACAAGGCCATGTGCAGGGACAGTCGTATTCTCCCTGGAGCTGGTGCAACTGATATTGAACTGGAAAGAAGACTTAAGGAATTTGCATACAAAGAGATAGGATTGGATAAGTATGCAATTGGAAAGTTTGCTGAGAGCTTTGAGTTGGTTCCTAGAACTCTAGCAAACAATGCTGGATTAAATGCAGCTGAGATTATTTGTTCCCTTTATGCAAAACATGCTTCTGGTAATATCAGTGTTGGAATAGATCTAGATCAGGGACTTTGCCAAGATATTACAAGCGAGGGTGTCTGGGATCTTTATCCTACTAAGTTTTTTGCTTTGAAGTACTAAGCCATTGCGGCTTGCACAGTTCTCCGTGTTGATCAAATTATAATGGTACAATAGGCAGGTAGTCTAAAGAGGGATCAACCAGCACCTGCAGACGAGGATTGAGTTTTTATCTGGCTCCTATATCACTTGTTTTGGTCTGTGATGGGTGATCTGAAATTTGTATGGGTTAATCCTATTTACTAGTTGCGGTTTTGTGGATTAGTGTGTGTTAACACCTGCATTTAACAAAAGAAGTATAAGACCAAGGGAGGTAAAATTGTGTTGTTTAAATACTTTGGTTTAAAGATTACAGTACAAAAGTGACGTAATGGTCTAAAGGGCGGTTAAGTTAGCAAAATCCTAGGCTGTGATCGAAAGAAGGAGCCAATCCATGGCTGATACTCTCTCCGCCTTTCAAAACATGCGAGGAGGATAGCAGAAGTTCAGGCCTTTAGCCGCCTGCGCAAATCAAGGGTTACAAATTGATCCGGGGATGATCTGCGATTCATAACAAATCCGCAGGGAGAAAGTGCAAGTTAGTTAAAGAAATGGGAGCTGGCGGAATCACATATATTCCTCTCGATCCGACGGTGGAGGGACGAAATCGGATCACATCGGCGGCTGGGATTGATTCCGCAGCCGGAACCTGCGCGACGGATAAGCACCAGAGCTTCCAGCAGAAGGGGTACGTGGAGGTTAATCCGACGGCTGAGGATTAAAGACAGCGTGGATCGATGGCCATTTTGATTTCCGGGGGATGAACATGCATGTGGGATAACCTTTGAGCCACCCAGCG
The DNA here is from genome assembly GCA_001517045.1 of Pseudotsuga menziesii. NCBI lineage: Eukaryota > Viridiplantae > Streptophyta > Pinopsida > Pinales > Pinaceae > Pseudotsuga > Pseudotsuga menziesii. Next base: position 48,338 of record LPNX010454701.1, read on the forward strand.
GAACTCATTATTTGCTGCTCGATCCAACGGTTGGGAATCAGAGGGTAATAGATCAACGGCTAACAGTGATTCCGGGATGGAAACTTGCACGCTCGATAAACTCACATCGCCCAGCGGAATGTGGTATGTGTCACATGATCGGACGGTTAACAAGCGCTGGGCAATCCCATCAGCGGCCGGAAAGAATTCCGGAGGAGGAACAAGCGCAGAGTATAATCCCAGATTGCCCGGCGGAATCGGGTACATGGTGCTTGATCCGATGGTGTGGAGCTGAAGGCAGATCGCATCAACGGCAGGGAGTAATTCCGCTGATCTAAGTGGCCCGATGGATAAAGCAAAGGATCCCAACGGAATTGAGTGGGCGCCACATGATCCAACGGCCCGCCCGTAAAGGAAGATCAGATCGACGGCTGTAGATGTTTCCGGAACCCAGAGTTGCACGGTAGTTAAGGTCAGACGGCTCAGTGGAATGTGGGACGTGGCGTTTAATCCAACGGTGAGGGGTGGAAGTACGTCACATCGATGGTCACGAGCGACCCCGGAATGGAAACTTACACGGTGCTTAGCGCCAAGATGCCCGGCGGAAAAGGACACGTGGCGTACGATCCGAAGGCCAGAAATTTGCACAGAAGGGATCAAAAGTCGGAAATGAACCCGGAGGAGACAGATGCATGCCTGTTAGAGATAAGTAGTGGTTGCGGAAATAAATGCTTCCCACGTGTCAAATCGGGGTGGTCCTATAAAGGCAGAATTGACCTCTTCTGCGATTATTTTATTGCTCGGGACCCGGCGAAAAGGACCTGTCAATTTGGGTGCTTCCAGTTGTCAGTACCAGACGCACTCCGAACACGCACCTTCACAGTGAGCCAGGTAGGACCTTGATCCTATAACTTCTTCACCCAATTATTATTATAAATTGAGAAATGGACCAACAGAGCGAAGCTTCTGTGTCTGGTCGAGTCCCGGATGAAAGGGAAGAATTCTTGGTAGATAGACACAGAGGTGTCTGCGACCCTTTCCTGTCTACAGGAAGTGTGTCTGGCAGCAAAGAAAGGTTATGGTCTTATTTTTTGCAAGGAAATGATGTTCTAAATGTCTGCAAGTCCTTTTTATACATTTTCGCCCTGGAACAAACCCTCCACTTCCCTGAATTTGCCGAATGGTGCGCGGTAAATTATTCTCCCTCTCAGAGGGTCATTGTGAGTCAGTCCGCATCTAGGATATTGTGTAAAATTGATGCTTCAGTAATAAGAGAAAATCTTAGTTTGCCCGAAAGTTACCCTGGAAACCGTGAGTCTGTAAATGAAGCTATCCTTGCTGAGTTTTTCCGAAGTTGCCCAATCGACGCTCGCTCTCGATTCCTGTCAAGTATCCTGAAGGAAGGTCGGTCCCTGGAAGGTATTTCCTTACCTTACCCCTTGCACATTTTTTAGAATTGAGGCGCAATTGGTAATGTCTTTGGTTTGTCAGGTGTTAGGTCTAGATGACGATTGTCATATAGGTGATGTTATCCTTGGTTTCCTGTTAAAAGTAAATTCTTTGAGTCCCGAGTCCCAGTCAGTTCCTGTACTTAATTTAGACGAGTATCTTGCCGAAGCAATCCACCTCCAGCTGACTGAATTTCCCAAGGTCCAGTTTTTTAGGTTTCAAACACACTTACTTGACATGTTGATATGTTCCAATGTTACCGAATTGAAGTTCTTGAGTACTCTGTCCTCTTTTGATTTGCCAAAGAAAATCCACCTGATCGAATTTGCCAATTCGATCATGTCCGAAATATACAGGATGTTGTTTGATGGAGAATTGCCCCGGGTCTTCGATGAAATGAAATATTTGATGCAGTATTCACCCGAAGGTCGGGTGGGAGACTGGTTCCTGTACAAGGATTACACTATTTTGAGAGTGTACGGCTTTACCGGTCAGCCTTATAGGTTGCCTTCTTTTTTAACTCCAAGGATTTTTGCTCTGGAGTTTATGAGACAAAGGTTGTTATCAGAGGAGGAGCACTTCGGTGCTTTCCGAAAATCTTTGAATATTAAATTTCCTTTTAAGGTCGGCCCTTTCATTTTTAAAGGCAAAGGTTCCCTGGCATGTATAGAGAGACTGATGGAACCTATGGATTTCATTAAGGATGTAAATATGAACTACGACCCTCACCAGGTGATATCATTAAGAAAGCAAGCAAACAGGAACAAACCGTTCGAGCATCAAGCTGTTGAAGGGCTAGCTGAAACAGCTAATTTACTCCAATTCACTGACGAGTCCAAAGATGAGACAGAGGCACACCCTGCATCTCGTTCAGAGACCCAAATCATGGAGGGTGTCAGTGTTGCTGTCAAGAGGAGTTTGGTCGAAGCCGAGAGTATGGATATGGACGAAGAAACATCCCATAAGAAGGCGAGGCTTCTCGTAGGAGGCGAGATCGTGGATAAAGGGGCGTCCAGAGTTTTCAAAAAGGCTGCTTTGGTTCCCCTGAAGACAGTACAGGTCAGTCAGTTTTCTTTTGGAGATTCAGAAGGTGACGGTAACAGTCCAGAGTCCGGCCCCTTGTTTAAATCAAAAGAAGAGCTCAATATGAGCTACCTAGAAAAGAGGAAGCAATCCCTGGAGGAAACGAGAAATCTGCTCCTGAGGGTAAGGAACCTGCATAGTTCTAAAACATCTCTAGTTTCTGCTAGAGATGCAGAGAAGAATACTTTCAAGATGGCCATTGTGAATGATAAAAGAATGTCTGAAATAGAAATCCGTCTGGACAAAATCAGTACTCCAGACAAGATACAATTGCACAAGCAAACCAGCGACATTCTTTATTCATACCTGTTGCAAGCCATGATGACGATAAATAAGTTGCAAGCGTCGGTAGACAAGTTGGAAGTCCAATTGAGACATGAGAAAGTGGAAAACAAAGCAAATGTTGTTCAGGTGAAAAAACTGCAAGCAGACATCGCCAGCTCAGACAATACCCAGGCCGTAAAGAAGTTGTTAGAAGAGAAAGATAATGCCCTGCAAGTTTTGAAAAAGAGGTTGAAGATGCCAGGCTCAGAACATGTCCAATCAGCTGAATTGCTAGTCCTCCAGGAGGAGAAAGATAAACTCCATCAGGAAATGATGGAATACAAAGGGAAGGATGGAAAGCTACAAGAGGAGAAGGATAAGTGGAATTCCGAGAAGGAATAACTACTGTCCCAAATTTTCGTGATGAAGAAAGACCAGACTGTGGAAAAGGAGATTATGGATGAGCTAATAAGCCAAACCCCTGCCGGTGACGACTTATCTATTGTAGATATCCGAAAGCCATTAGATGATTGTTCTGCAGATGACCTGTTGGAGTCTATGTCCCAAGTGAGTTTAAGGGAGGAAACCATTAAGGAATTGCAAGCCAAGAATGAAAAGGTGAAAGTCGAGTTAACCAAGGTAAGCGAAAGCAGAATGCAGCTCTTACAGGACAAGAGCCAATTACAGCAGAAGGTTGATGAACTGAAAGAAAAGTGTATTGGGAAGGGCCCCCTTCAGGGGGCAAAGCACATCATTTGGGACACCCTAAGTATTGAAGTTACCAATTTTAGGCACTACCTTAATTATATTGATGATTTGTGTGGATTTATAGATTCAGCTCAGCAAAGATTGAGAGTGGTAAACGAACACATGGCGAAAAGACCTCTCGCTACAGCCCAAAACACCCTGGATTTCCTGAATTCATTAACATATCAAAAGTTGCATGACATGGGCATAAAGGACAGAGTCTCAATAGTCCTGTCAGCAAAGAAAATAATCCACAAGCACCAGTTAATGAAGATTGTTCAGGACAAATCAGAAGAATTAATGGTACAGGTCAACAGGTTCAAAGAAGAGTTTGAAGGGCTGTTCGAAGACGGGTTGCCATGCTTCTGGAATGAAAAGGGTCGAATGCTCCCGCAGGAACATTATAATCACCTGATTGTCAGGGCTCGTATGGACCATTCAAATTTTAATGAGCTAGAGAAGAGCCTGTCGGGACAAACCATTGTGGACATGCTAACTGAAGATTTCAAAGTCCTGCAGAAGTTCACAGCTATCAGAACCAGATTGCCTAAAAAGTCCTACGAAACATACATGGAGCTCGAGGTAGCCATCCAGGAAATGATGGAAAGCGACACCCCAAGTTCCGAACAGTGGAAGGCTGTAGAGCGGCTGGGGAAAACAAAGTTTACTCTTCCTTCATAGGAACAAGTGGCAGATACCGTGGAGCTGATGAGGCAAAGACTTGGAGCTGATTTGGCAAAAGACGTGGAGCTGTTGGGGCCAAGATTCGGAGCTGATGGACCAAAGTTTGTTATCCAGTTGTTTCATGCTTTATGATCGGTTAGGAATCGAATTGTAACAACTTCCTAGTGGTGTAGGATTTCAGTTACAAACTCTAATTTACGCCGGTCATTCTGTTATTGATCTGCTGGAGGCAGACTTATTATTTGATCTACAAATTTGTATCTCTTTTATGAGATGGGGGTTGGAACCCATCAGATGAAGTAATTTGTGGAGAACATATATGTCTTGTTTTTAATACCAAATGAATGCATGAGAGTTCTTTTTTCAGAGATTCATGTATCATTGACATTGCAGTCCGTGCTTTCTTTTTCTGTGTGATTTGTAATTTTTCCTGTGTAACGCTCCATTCTGTTTTTTCTGTCATATCTGGAACACAGTGTTTGATGTTTAGAATTCATATGCTTATGCTCTATTCATCGTTTCAGGTATTATATGATCTTTTCTACCAAAGTTGATATGGAATTCGTCTTAGACGCTCTGTATTGATGGGTTGTTCTCTCATTTCTTCTATTTTCACCATGACAAATGAAATGACTGCAATTATGTGATTATCTTGCCTTTGAAAAATCCTGTGTATGCATTTTGGGAATCTTTTTATATGTATATGACTCCGTTGCCCAATGGATATGTGATTGTTTCAACCAAATAAATAAACCTTTAAATATTGTTACCGTTTGGTCTTGCAATTTGTGAAGTTCATGTTGAGAGATCCCTCTCTGGGAGAAATTACCAATATCTTCCTAAAGTGGTTTTGCTGTTACCTCGGGGTGTGCCTTTTCCAACCTGGGTACATTCTGAGTACTAACAAACTGGCGCCATTGCCGGGGATGAAAGTGCATATCTGCCCCGGGAGAACGACAAAGATTAAGAGAGATTTCTGTGGGCAAACAGGAGTTTCGGAAACAAAAGGAGGTTGTATATTTACCCTGGCGACTTCACTGTGAAATTATCCCAGAATTCAAGAATGACATTCTGGCTTCAAGAAGACATACACGAGGTAACTCTGATACCCAAATTCTGAAAAGCTTTGAAGATCCAGAAAGATTGTTTAAAAAGAAGGATAAAGAAAAGCTAGATTCTCCTTTGTTCGGCCCATCATCATCACCAGATTCCCATAATTACTTAGGATGGGAAACTGATACTGCACAAAACCTATTGAGAACCAAGTCTGAATCTGACCTTGCAAACACTGAGTTCAATCCTCATAGGTTAGAGACTTATCTGTTAGATTCCATCTTGGGGGACTTGCAACAAGCCCCTGAAACTTATACACCTGCTTCTGATCATACTCAAACTACCCCGGTTCCTGTGAACCCGCCTACACCAATGGCCGCTAGGTTTGCTCCCTTGCGTTTACCCGCTGCATTACATGACCTTCCCCAAAATTATTCCCAAAGAATTTCTTTATTTGATGGGGAAGGGGATATAATTGCAAAACAACATGTTGCCAAGTTTGAAGATTTCATTGACCTGGAAGAAGTGGACTACCCTGATGTCAAAATGCGGTTATTTTCCCAAAGTCTGTCTGGAGAGGCG
>LPNX010454701.1:54559-130750 GCA_001517045.1 Pseudotsuga menziesii
AATAGGAGGAGGAAAGAAGAAAATGTACCTTCTGCTTCATCTTCTGCTGTAGATGTTAAGTTTGACATAATGCTGAAGACTATGGAGAAGTTGATGGACAAGTTAACCATGGACACTAGGCCTTTCAACAGAGAGCAAGGAGATCCCCAGATCAGGAATCCAAATTTCAGAAGACCCAATCCCCCTGCTCCACCCCAGAATAGGCCAAGAGATCAGAGAAATCCAAGAAACCAAGAAGAACAGCCCATCCGCCCACCTTTCCCTGAAAATTATGTTGGCGATGAAGAGGATCCACCGGAAAATGAAATCCACCTGTTCGGGGAACAAGATTCAGAGATATATCTCACTGAAGAAGAACATAATATGTTCGCACAGGAAGATGCAAATGAAGAATTCGAAAATGAGTCATATCAGAGAGGTTATTTACATGCGATGGATGATGTTCAAAGGAAAATGAGGCTAACGAACAGAGATGTTCCTATAAATAAAGGGAAGGCAAATCCAAGTCAACCTTCCTCTAGTTCCTTGAATGTAGATAAAGGAAAAGAAACACAACAAGAGCCCTCTGTGAGTAGAGAAGTTCAAAATGATATACAGAGGGATAAAGTAATAAAAAAGGCGACTCCGGTTGAGGTAGAAAAGATTAGTGCTAGTTTTAACCTGCAAAATGAGCTGTCTAAACTGAAGATCTCTGTTCCATTTAATGAGTTATTGAGAAACACTGAATACAGAGATACTATTTCAAAAATGGTCAAAGACCAAAGTGAAGGGCAGTCTGACATTTTAAACGTGAGTGATGATAATCCTGCTATATCATTTGGATCAAAGGCTGAAAATTTAGAGGGTGAAGAGGCGCCTCCCTTCTACTTAAGTCTGAAGGTGCTCGACAAAGTGGTCCACAATGCCATGTTAGACTCCGGGGCGTCACATAATCTGATGCCCAAAGGAGTGGTAGAGAGTTTAGGATTGGAGGTAACAAGGCCCTATAAAGATCTGTACTCTTTTGATTCCAAGAAGGTAAAATGCCTGGGACTAATTAAGGACATGGTGGTAACCCTGAACAAACTCCCTTCTAAGACCATAGTCATGGACGTAGTAGTGGCAGACATCCCACCCAAATTTGGGGTATTGTTGTCAAGATATTGGACTTCCAAATTGAAAGGTAGCTTGCAGATGGACATGTCATATGCTACCATCCCAGTTCCAGATGGGAGCAGAAGACTGTATAGCGAAAAAAGAACTCCTTATGTGGTTAGCAGTCAGGATAAGCCCGAAGTTCATCATATATATGCTGTTGACACTGATTTGGGATCTTCCATTTTCTTTAATGATGTTGCCCCACATGATTTGGAAGCTGCCTTGCAAAAGAAATCTGAAGAATAGGAGAAGTATGAGGTGAATAAAGAAAAAGAAGTTTTGGAACAGCAAGCTCTGGAAGCAAAACAAAAAAAAGAAGGTCAATGGATCATGTATTTTGATGGATCTGTTGCAAAGGTTGGTCCTGGGGCTGGTGTCTACATCATTTCTCCTATCCATGATTTCAAAGCTTTGTCATACAAATTGCTATTTGAATGCACTAATAATGTAGCAGAGTATGAGGCCCTGTTATTGGGGTTACATGCTTTGAAGGGTCTGGGGGCTCAGAGGGTCAAGATCTTGGGAGATTCTGAATTGGTGATAAATCAGGTAAATGAGAGTTATCAAACTAAGCATCCTCGGATGAGGGCTTACAGAAATGAAGTATGGGATATGCTTGGTAACTTATTTACAGAGTATATAATCCAGGTGGTTTCCAGGGTTGACAATATGGTGGCTGATTCCTTAGCAGTAGCCGCTGGAAAATTTGAAACTCCAATGACCAGTCAAAAGGAATACCAGGTGGAGATCTTGAACAGACCCTCTATCCCGGACAATTACAAATACTGGCAAGTGTTCGAAGATGATATGCAGATACGGAGGTTTCTAGAGTTGTCAGGAGAGTTTGTGAATACTCAGGTTGAAAATGAAAATGGTAATGATAGGACCCCCGAAGATGATGAGGAAGTTGAGTTAGAAGAAGACGCTAAGAAGTTGAGGAAGACCTTGGGAGGTAAAGATATCATCCAGCTCAAAAACAATTTCATACCAAGAGGCCTGATCCCTTTGGAAAGACTCTTTGATCAAAATGATGTGGCCAAGAATCCCAAAGTGAAACCAGTTGGTGATGCAGTTGAAGATAAAAATATTGGCACTGAGGAAGATCCTCGAATCATAAAACTATCCAAAAAGTTTCCCGAAAGGGAGAAAAGGGAATATGTGGAGTTGATGAAAAGGTACATTGATGTGTTTGCCTGGAGTTATGAAGACCTCAAAGAATATGATACATCTATCATACAGCACACTATTCCTATAAAGCCTGGAGAGAGGCCTTTTAAACAGAAGCTCAGGAGGATCAACCCTAAATTGCTCCCTATCATTGAGAAGGAGATAAAGAAGCTATTTGAGGCCAAGATTATTGTAACCCTCCGATTTTCTAAGTGGGTTGCGAATTTGGTCCCTGTCAGAAAGAAGAGTGGAGAGATAAGACTCTGCATAGACTTTCGCAATTTGAATAAGGTCTCCATGAAAGATAACTACCCCCTACCCAAGATGGATCACATGCTGCAGCAAGTGATGGGAGCTGAAAGGATTTCGATGCTAGATGGTTTCTCTGGGTATAACCAGATCAAGGTGTTACCAGAAGATCAGGAGAAGACTGCCTTTACTACACCATGGGGCACTTTCATGTATGCAAAGATGCCTTTTGGTTTAATGAATGCAAGAGCCACTTTCCAGCGAGCTATGGACATCGCTTTTGTAGGGGAAATTGGAGTTTTTGTGGTGATCTACATGGACGATATCACAGTCTACTCTAAGTCCGACAGAGAACATCTACATCACCTTGAGAAGGTTTTCATGAAGTGCAGGAAATACGGTATATCTCTGAATCCGAAGAAATCTAATTTTGCACTAGAGGAAGGAAAGCTGCTAGGCCATATAATATCCAAAGATGGCATAAAGATTGATCTTGAGAGAGTAAGTGCAATCCTGAAAGTGGGAGAGCCCAGAAGCAAAAAGGAGGTACAGTCATTTTTGGGACAGGTAAATTTCTTGAGGAGATTTATACCAAGCTTTGCTGAGATTTTGATGTGTATTACTAATATGTTGAAAAAGGGTCATGAAATAAAATGGAGTGCAGAAGCCAAGGAGTCATTTTGGGGGATCAAGAGAGCTATTTCATAAGCCCCTGTTCTGGTAAGTCCAAATTTTGCCAAAGAATTTTCAATATTCTCCTATGCTTCGGAGCATACTATAGCAGCAATATTATTGCAGAAGAATGACGAAAACCAGGAACAACCTATAGCTTTCTTCAGTAAGATACTTCGGGATGGAGAATTGAAATATGACATCATGGAAAAGCAAGCCTATGCTTTAGTTAAAGAATTAAAAGATTTCAGAGTGTATGTTCTGCATTCACATATAATTGCACATGTCCCAACCGCTGCCGTGAAAGCAATTTTGACCCAACCTGATCCAAAAGGCAGGAGAGCCAAATGGATAGCTACCTTATTGGAATATGACCTAGAGATAAAGCCCACGAAGTTGATCAAAGGACAAGGATTGGCAAAGATGATGACAAACTCAAATTGTGAATCTCTGCAAATAAATTTCTTATCTCATCAACCTGATCAGTTAGATACGGATATAGAGGTGATGGTTGATTTCGTAACTTCTCCATGGTATTCTGATATTGTATTTGTCCTCCGCAATCTGCAAGCACCAGAAGGATTAAGTAAGTCAAGAGCAAGATCTATGAAATTGAAATCTGCCAAATTTTGTATCATAAATAAATACCTCTATTGGAAAGACCCTGGAGGGGTCCTGCTAAACTGTCTCTTGGAGGATGAGGCTCAGCAAATTACAAGAGAATTTCACAGGGGAGACTGTGGAGGACATCATTCCTGGAAGGTGACAGCCAACAAAATCCTAAGAGCTGGTTATTATTGGCCTACATTGTTCTCAGATGTATATAAAGAAACCAGCAAATGCCATCAATGCCAAATTTTTGACGGTAAGATAAAAGTATTACCTCTCCCTCTGAATCCGATTACGGTAGAGGCACCTTTCCAGCAATGGGGTTTAGATTTTATTGGAGAAATAAACCCCAATTCATCAGGTCAACACATGTGGATTTTGACAGCTACAGATTATTTTACCAAATGGATGGAAGCAATTCCTACTAGGAGGGCCACTGAAAATGTAATCATGGAATTTCTTGAAGAGAATATACTGGCTCGATTTGGATGTCCAAAAAGAATAGTGACAGACAATGCCACCGCTTTCAAGTCCAGGAAAATGATAAATTTTTGTCATAAGTATCACATAAGCCTGAATCATTCGACAGCCTACTATCCTCAAGGAAATGGGTTGGCCGAGTCTTCAAACAAAAGTCTGGTAAGGATCATCAAAAAGATGTTGGAGGAGAACAAAAGATCCTGGCACACCAAACTCAAATATGCTCTATGGGATGATAGAATTAGCACAAAAAGGGCAATTGGCATGTCCCCTTTCCAACTGGTATATGGAACTGAAGTCATCTTTCCGGCGTCATTAGGGGTCCCAGTTATGAGATATTTCCAAGATCAGCAAGAGGAACCAAACCACATACAACGGAGGATAAATCAGATCATTGAGCTAGACGAACGAAGGTATAAGGCCTATAATAAAGTACAGTCACATCAAGAGAAAATGAAAATTACTTTTGACAGAAGAGTCAAAGAAGAACAGTTCCAGATCGATGACCTGGTTTTGAAGTGGGATGCCCCTAATGAAAAAAATCACGGGAATTTTGACCCTATGTGGGTTGGACCTTATGTCATTGCTGGATATAGAGGGAAAAACACATTCTTGCTGGAGTACACAAACGGGGTTCCTCTTGAGAGCAACCCTGTCAATCGGAGATATCTGAAGCATTACCTATCTTAGGGGAGGAAGGTAAAGCTTGTATTATAGACTGTACATATTTTTCTTTTACAAGCCAATAAAAGTGGTAGGCCGAAGATATTTGGAGCTTACAGTGAAAGCCCCAAAAAAATCCCGGAGGCATGCTACCCTTTTTTCCTCAAAAAATACATAAAAATGATATATCCACAAAAAATGAAAAATGGGTTTTTTTTTTTTGGAAATTATTATGCAAAGTGAAAAGTAGGCACCTGGTCTACAAGTTCTTTGATACCTCGCAGGGAGGATATCATCCTCAGATGGAGCCAGCTGTTAACACCTGCATTTAACAAAAGAAGTATAAGACCAAGGGAGGTAAAATTGTGTTGTTTAAATACTTTGGTTTAAAGATTACAGTACAAAAGTGACGTAATGGTCTAAAGGGCAGCCAAGTTAGCAAAATCCTAGGCTGTGATCGAAAGAAGGAGCCAATACATGGCTGATACTCTCTCTGCCTTTCAAAACATGCGAGGAGGATAGCAGAAGTTCGGGCCTTTAGCCGCCTGCGCAAATCAAGGGTTACAAATTGATCTGGGGACGATCTGCGATTCATAACAAATCCGCAGGGAGAAAGTGCAAGTTAGTTAAAGAAATGGGAGCTGGCGGAATCACATATATTCCTCTCGATCCGACGGTGGAGGGACGAAATTGGATCACATCGGTGGCTGGGATTGATTCCGCAGCCGGAACCTGCGCGACGGATAAGCACCAGAGCTTCCAGCAGAAGGGGTATGTGGAGGTTAATCCGACGGCCGAGGATTAAAGACAGCGTGGATCGACGGCCATTTTGATTTCCGGGGGATGAACATGCATGCGCGATAACCTTTGAGCCACCCAGCGGAACTCATTATTTGCTGCTCGATCCAATGGTTGGGAATCAGAGGGTAATAGATCAACGGCTAACAGTGATTCCGGGATGGAAACTTGCACGCTCGATAAACTCACATCGCCCAGCGGAATGTGGTACGTGTCACATGATCGGACGGTTGACAAGCGCTGGGCAATCCCATCAGCGGCCGGAAAGAATTCCGGAGGAGGAACAAGCGCAGAGTATAATCCTAGATTGCCCGGCGGAATCGGGTACATGGTGCTTGATCCGACGGTGTGGAGCTGAAGGCAGATCGCATCAACGGTGGGGAGTAATTCCGCTGATCTAAGTGGCCCGACGGATAAAGCAAAGGATCCCAACGGAATTGAGTGGGCGCCACATGATCCAACGGCCTGCCCGTAAAGGAAGATCAGATCGACGGTTGTAGATCTTTCTGGAACCCAGAGTTGCACGGTAGTTAAGGTCAGACGGCTCAGCGGAATGTGGGACGTGGCGTTTAATCCAACAGTGAGGGGTGGAAGTACGTCACATCGACGGTCACGAGCGACCCTGGAATGGAAACTTACACGGTGCTTAGCGCCAAGATGCCCGGCGGAAAAGGACACGTGGCGTACGATCCGAAGGCCAGAAATTTGCACAGAAGGGATCAAAAGTCGGAAATGAACCCGGAGGAGACAGATGCATGGCTGTTAGAGATAAGTAGTGGTTGCAAAAATAAATGCTTCCCACGTGTCAAATCGGGGTGGTCCTATAAAGGCAGAATTGACCTCTTCTGCGATTATTTTATTGCTTGGGACCCGGCGAAAAGGACCTGTCGATTTGGGCGCTTCCAGTTGTCAGTACCAGACGCACTCCGAACACGCACCTTCACAGTGAGCCAGGTAGGACCTTGATCCTGTAACTTCTTCGCCCAATTATTATTATAAATTGAGAAATGGACCAACAGAGCGAAGCTTCTGTGTCTGGTCGGGTCCCGGATGAAAGGGAAGAATTCTTGGTAGATAGACACAGAGGTGTCTGCGACCCTTTCCTGTCTACAGGAAGTGTGTCTGGCAGCAAAGAAAGGTTATGGTCTTATTTTTTGCAGGGAAATGATGTTCTAAATGTGTGCAAGTCCTTTTTATACTTTTTCTCCCTGGAACAAACCCTCCACTTCCCTAAATTTGCCGAATGGTGCGCGGTAAATTATTCTCCCTCTCAGAGGGTCATTGTGAGTCAGTCCACATCTAGGATATTGTGTAAAATTGATGCTTTAGTAATAAGAGAAAATCTTAGTTTTCCCGAAAGTTACCCTGGAAACTGTGAGTCTATAAATGAAGCTGTCCTTGCTGAGTTTTTCCGAAGTTGCCCAATCGACGCTCGCTCTCGATTCCTGTCAAGTATCCTGAAGGAAGGTCGGTCCCTGGAAGGTCTTTCCTTACCTTACCCCTTGCACATTTTTAGAACTGAGGCGCAATTGGTAATGTATTTGGTTTTTCAAGTGTTAGGTCTAGATGACGATTGTCGTATAGGTGATGTTATCCTTGGTTTCCTGTTAAAAGTAAATTCTTTGAGTCCCGAGTCCCAATCAGTTCCTGTACTTAATTTAGACGAGTATCTTGCCGAAGCAATCCACCTCCAGCTGACTGAATTTCCCAAGGTCCAGTTTTTTAGGTTTCAAACACACTTACTTAACATGTTGATATGTTCCAATGTTACCGAATTGAAGTTCTTGAGTACTCTGTCCTCTTTTGATTTGCCAAAGCAAATCCACCTGATCGAATTTGCCAATTCGATCATGTCCGAAATATACAGGATGCTGTTTGATGGAGAATTGCCCCAGGTCTTCGATGAAATGAAATATTTGATGCAGTCTTCACCCTAAGGTTGGGTGGGAGACTGGTTCCTGTACAAGGATTACATTATTTTGAGAGTGTACGGCTTTACCGGTCAGCCTTATAGGTTGCCTTCTTTTTTAACTCCAAGGATTTTTGCTCTGGAGTTTATGAGACAAAGGTTGTTATCAGAGGAGGAGCACTTCGGTGCTTTCCGAAAATCTTTGAATATTAAATTTCCTTTTAAGGTCGGCCCTTTCATTTTTAAAGGCAAAGGTGCCCTGGCATGTATAGAGAGACTGATGGAACCTATGGATTTCATTAAGGATGTAAATATGAACTATGACCCTCACTAGGTGATATCATTAAGAAAGCAAGCAAACAGGAACAAACCGTTCGAGCATCAAGCTGTTGAAGGGCTAGCTGAAACAGCTAATTTACTCCAATTCACTGACGAGTCCAAAGATGAGACAGAGGCACACCCTGCATCTCGTTCAGAGACCCAAATCACGGAGGGTGTCAGTGTTGCTGTCAAGAGGAGTTTGGCCGAAGCCGAGAGTATGGATATGGACAAAGAAACATCCCATAAGAAGGTGAGGCTGCTCGTAGGAGGCGAGATCGTGGATAAAGGGGCGTCCGGATTTTTCAAAAAGGCTGCTTTGGTTCCCCTGAAGACAGTACAGGTCAGTCAGTTTTCTTTTGGATATTCAGAAGGTGACGGTAACAGTCCAGAGTCCGGCCCCTTGTTTAAATCAAAAGAAGAGCTCAAGACGAGCTACCTAGAAAAGAGGAAGCAATCCCTGGAGGAAACGAGAAATCTGCTCCCGAGGGTAAGGAACCTGCATAGTTCTAAAACATCTCTAGTTTCTGCTAGAGATGCAGAGAAGAATACTTTCAAGATGGCCATTGTGAATGATAAAAGAATGTCTGAAATAGAAATCCGTCTAGACAAAATCAGTACTCTAGACAAGATACAATTGCACAAGCAAACCAGCGACATTCTTTATTCAGACCTGTTGCAAGCCATGATGACGATAAATAAGTTGCAAGCGTTGGTAGACAAGTTGGAAGTCCAATTGAGACATGAGAAAGTGGAAAACAAAGCAAATGTTGTTCAGGTGAAAAAACTGCAAGCAGACATCGCCAGCTCAGACAATACCCAGGCCGTAAAGAAGTTGTTAGAAGAGAAAGATAATGCCCTACAAGTTTTGAAAAAGAGGTTGAAGATGCCAGGCTCAGAACATGTCCAATCAGCTGAATTGCTAGTCCTCCAGGAGGAGAAAGATAAACTCCATCAGGAAATGATGGAATACAAAGGGAAGGCTGGAAAGCTACAAGAGGAGAAGGATAAGTGGAATGCCGAGAAGGAAGAACTACTGTCCAAAATTTCCATGATGAAGAAAGGCCAGACTGTGGAAAAGGAGATTATGGATGAGCTAATAAGCCAAACCCCTGCCGGTGACGACTTATCTATTGTAGATATCCGAAAGCCATTAGCTGATTGTTCTGCAGTTGACCTGTTGGAGTCTATGTCCCAAGTGAGTTTAAGGGAGGAAACTATTAAGGAATTGCAAGCCGAGAATGAAAAGGTGAAAGCCAAGTTAACCAAGGTAAGCGAAAGCAGAATGCAGCTCTTATAGGACAAGAGCCAATTACAACAGAAGGTTGATGAACTGAAAGAAAAGTGTATTGGGAAGGGCCCCCTTCAGGGGGCAAAGCACATCATTTGGGACACCCTAAGTATTGAAGTTACCAAGTTTAGGCACTACCTTAATTATATTGATGATTTGTGTGGATTGATAGATTCAGCTCAGCAAAGATTGAGAGTGGTAAACGTACACATGGCGAAAAGACCTCTCGCTACAGCCCAAAACACCCTGGATTTCCTGAATTCATTAACATATCAAAAGTTGCATGACATGGGCATACAGGACAGAGTCTCAATAGTCTTGTCAGCAAAGAAAATCATTCACAAGCACCAGTTAATGAAGATTGTTCAGGACAAATCAGAAGAATTAATGGTACAAGTCAACAGGTTCAAAGAAGAGTTTGAAGGGCTGTTCGAAGACGGGTTGCCATGCTTCTGGAACGAAAAGGGTCGAATGCTCCCGCAGGAACATTATAATCACCTGATTGTTAGGGCTCGTATGGACCATTCAAAGTTTAATGAGCTGGAGAAGAGCCTGTCGGGACAAACCATTGTGGACATGCTAACTGAAGATTTCAAAGTCCTGTAGAAGTTCACAGCGATCAGAACTGGATTGCCTAAAAAGTCCTACGAAACATACATGGAGCTCGAGGTAGCCATCCGGGAAATGATGGAAAGTGACACCCCAAGTTCCGAACAGTGGAAAGCTGTAGAGCGGCTGGGGAAAACAAAGTTTACTCTTCCTCTGTAGGAACAAGTGGCAGATACTGTGGAGCTGATGAGGCAAAGACTTGGAGCTGATTTGGCAAAAGACGTGGAGCTGTTGGGGCCAAGATTCGGAGCTGATGGACCAAAGTTTGTTATCCAGTTGTTTCATGCTTTATGATCGGTTAGGAATTGAATTGTAACAACTTCCTAGTGGTGTAGGATTTCAGTTACAAACTCTAATTTACGCCGGTCATTCTGTTATTGATCTGCTGGAGGCAGACTTATTATTTGATCTACAAATTTGTATCTCTTTTATGAGATGGGGGTTGGAACCCATCAGATGAAGTAATTTTTGGAGAACATATCTGTCTTGTTTTTAATACCAAATGAATGCATGAGAGTTCTTTTTTCAGAGATTCATGTATCATTGACATTGCAGTCAGTGCTTTCTTTTTCTGTGTGATTTGTAATTTTTCCTGTGTAACGCTCCATTCTGTTTTTTCTGTCGTATCTGGAACACAGTGTTTGATGTTTAGAATTCATATGCTTATGCTCTATTCATCGTTTCAGGTATTATATGATCTTTTCTACCAAAGTTGATATGGAATTCATCTTAGACGCTCTGTATTGATGGGCTGTTCTCTCATTTCTTCTATTTTCACCCTGACAAATGAAATGACTGCAATTATGTGATTATCTTGCCTTTGAAAAATCCTGTGTATGCATTTTGGGAATCTTTTTATATGTATATGACTCCGTTGTCCAATGGATATGTGATTGTTTCAACCAAATAAATAAACCTTTAAATATTGTTACCATTTGGTCTTGCAATTTGTGAAGTTCATGTTGAGAGATCCCTCTCTGGGAGAAATTACCAATATCTTCCTAAAGTGGTTTTGCTGTTACCTCGGGGTGTGCCTTTTACAACCTAGGTACATTTTGAGTGCTAACAGTGTGTTTGCTTAATTTTCTACCGCTGGGAACAAGCAGTAACGTATAATCATTTTCAATGATGGCGCTTGATTGCATTAATGAAAGGCTGCTTTGTTTTATAGTTACACTGCGAGGTGAACAAAGGAAGACCATTTTGTGTTAATTTTTTACAGTACAAAAGGAATGACAGAGGAGCGTTACTAATTAGTTCACAAAAGTGCTAATGGAGACCTGCGACTGCCATAAAGAGCTCATGAATCATTTTAAGTATCTTATTTAGAAATATCGATGAGGGCCATCGATTGTAAAGAACTGAAGCTTGTCAATAGTATATTTATCATCATTATTGAGTTTCAATTGTTAATGAAAAAGAGCTTAGTAGTTTCAGGTGAAAAGGTTCAGTCTCGGGCTGTGGAGAAAGCTCATGTGTTGATCGTGGTTGCTTATCAATTTACAAGAATGCCCACAAGGAGAGCTCACTACATTCATACCTAAAGCGATGAGGATTGCTAGGATGCATAGAATGTCAATATTCGGATTTTATGGAGTATAGTGCCTAGTTTATCTTT
The DNA here is from genome assembly GCA_001517045.1 of Pseudotsuga menziesii. Classification (NCBI taxonomy): domain Eukaryota; kingdom Viridiplantae; phylum Streptophyta; class Pinopsida; order Pinales; family Pinaceae; genus Pseudotsuga; species Pseudotsuga menziesii. The sequence goes on from LPNX010454701.1 coordinate 66,080, forward strand.
TTGGTGCCATTTATGGATTGATGGTTCGAATTGTTTAAGGTTGTCAATGGATTCCTTTCAAGATATAGAAGATGTATTGTTCCATATTTTAAGGCATTAATCCAGCATCAATAACTTCATCAGAGATCGACATCCAGATTCTTAGGGAAACAATTGAATCATCCCAAATTGAAGGAACTTAACTTCATCGGTGGTAGAGTATTGAGAGACAGAGGATTACATCAAATTCTTCAAGAATTCAGTTCCGAATTTCTAGGAGTATTCATAGCAGGCAGTTTTAGATTTGAATACAACTGGAAGATTTGAAAGCATTTCGACTCTAGCATTCCAAATATTTTATAATTAATTTCAGGTCTAGATTTGTTTTTTTGGAAAATGGTAAATGCTAGGGGTATGGTATTTTTCTATAAAATCTGTCATTGTTAAGGAAAAGGAAAGGTACCAGCTGAGAGGGCTGAGGTAGGGTTTGAACATTCTGATATTGGAGTGGTAGGAGCATATATGCACTACGTTTTTGTTAGCTGCTTTGAAATGATTATGTTCATATGAGCTGCCTTTTTGTTTTAATAATTGAATTTCATGTGTTGTGATTTTGTCTGGTGTATGGTCATCTTAATCCATTGCTAGATTCTCACGATGAATGTGAAGTTATCCTTAAGTACTATATGCAAAACCCGGTTCATGTTTTTCATAAATTCATACTCGTAGCTTTGTCTTATCAGTCTTGATTGTGATATATATACTGATGTTTAGTATTTGCTTTCAAATCTAGCTTGATTTTTGGAGTAAGTCTTACCTACCACCAAATTCCATAAATTCATTTTCCAGTTATCCATTAAACCAATTTAAGATTTCTCTAATCTTGACCCTAGCAGTCGAGGTTCAAATTTAGTGATAACAGATATTGTCCCCTATTACCTTCTTTAAGCAAGAAACATTGAAAACTGGACCCTTGAAGATGAATTGAGCTCCAATTATAAGCCATACTTATACCAATATTTTGCAACACTTTATAAGGACCATAGTACTTGGGTGTTGATTTATTGTATTTATTTAGTTGCGCGAGGGACATCTATTTTTAAGGTTGCATCCTCAGAAATACCCAATCCCATTCTTCAAAACTCCTTTGACTGTGATGTTGATCTGCTTGTTGTTTCATCCTATTTTTTTGGCATAGCTAGGTTGTCCTTCAGTAAGTAGAGAACTTATTGCTAGTGCACTAGATTATCTTCCATAAATTAAACTTTAGATTTTTCTTTTAAGGGAGAAGTGATAGATGGAGGATGGTACCCATAAAGTTCCATAAATGGAGACATTTTTGATGATGTATGGAAGGAATTATTGTGCCACCATTATGCCAAAGATGACCATTTCAACCACTGTGTTTGTTTATCAGATGCAAAGCAATGAAGAAAACCTTCCAAACATTTGTTCACTATCTCAGTTTTCCCATTGGACTGAGGAAGTTAAGAAGAACTATCAGCCAACGGGGTACCCAAATAAGAAAATAATTCAATAAAAAAAAATATAGTAAAAAATGGATCTCTATCACTTGCAATAATCTTCTAGTTTCCATGTAACTTATAAACTATTTCCATTAAGGTTGCAACAACTGTACTTGTGTTAAAAGGGTGAGAGAGTTCACAAAAGTGTGCATACTTTGTGAGCCTATCAACAACCACCATAATAACATTCTTCCCTTCTTTATTGGGTAGACCTCTGATAAAATTCATTGAGACTTCCTTCCAATGTTAACAAGGTATTTCTCATGGTTGCAAAAGACCTAGGGTCTTAACTATTTCAACCTTTATATTTTGTTGGAAAACCAAACATTCTACCACAAACCTTTGAACATAATATTTAAGTACTTCCCAAAATAATTCCTTCTTAACGGTGTGGTATGTTTTTAGAAATCCTGAGTGCCCACCTATAGGAGAGGTTTGTGATTCCAAAATGATCTTTTTTTTAGTTTGGAGTTCTTATATATGTGTGTGTGTGTGATACTTATGCCTTAATGAATCATTTTTCCACACAAAAGAATATGATACATCGAGATCCTTTTGTATATTTTGAATGGGTGTCCACATAGATAGTCCATTCTTCTATTCTTTCCTTGCTACTACTACCCAACTAGGTTGTATAATCGGAATCACGCAATGTAATGTCTCAACATCCAGATCTTTTTCTGGAGAGTGCATTTGCCACCACATTTTGGTTCCCTTTTTATAGATGATTTCAAAGTCATATCCCAACATCTTGGGTAGCGATTTTTTTTCTCTTCTAAAGATAGTCTCTGTTACAAGAAGTATTTAAGACTATCATGATTTGTTTTGACCTTGAATCGCCTACCTATTAGATAAGGATGTTATTTCTTAAGTTCATGCCAAGTATTTCCATCTTTTCCTTCTCATAAATGGGTTTTTGTAGGTTCATTCCCTTGATTGATTGGCTTTCGAAAGAAAGGGGTCGTCCTTCTTGCATTAGAACAACACCGATCCCATTTCCCGAGGCATCACATTCCACATTGAAGGTTTTTTTGAAGTCTGGTGTGATAAAAAAAATGAGCTTTGCACATTGCGTCTTTAATTTGTTCAAATGCTTCAGTTCCCTCTGGAATCCATGAATATGCTTCCTTCTTCAATAATGTTGTTAGAGGTACTGCTATTATTCCATATTTTTTAACAAACTTGCACTAGTACCTTGTCAAACCTAGGAATCCTCTAAGGTTATTCAAGGTTTTGGGAATTAACCAATCCATTATGGATTTAGTTTTCTTAGGGTATACCTTGACACTTTCATGAGATAAAATATGACCCAAATACTCTACCTCCTTTTCCCCAAAGAAATGTTTGGAAGGTTTTGCATATAGTTTTTTCTCCTTTAGTAGTTGTAGCACCCTATCAACATGTTGAACACTATATTATTCCCAATAATTTCTATATATTAGTATATCATAATAAAATACTAAGACACATTTTCCAAGGAAGGGATTGAAAATGGAATTCATCAAACCTCAAAATGTGGAAGATGCATTCTTAAGGACAAAAGGAATGCCCACAAATTCATAATGACCTTAATGAGTTCTAAATGTTGTTATTGGGATGTATTCTTCCTTCATTATAATATAATGATACCCTAAATGGAGATCCAACTTTGTGAAGTAAACTGATCCATGTAGTTCATCTAACAATTCCTCAATGACAATAATCAGAAACTTATATTTAATGGTAATCTTGTTTTTCTCTATATATTCTAGACACATATTCCATTATCCCTCCTTCTTGTGTACCGTTACCACTAGTGCAAAGTAAGAAATTTGGATAGGCCTAATTATGCCAACCTCTAACATTTCTCCAACCATAGACTCAATTTCACTCTTATGGACATAGCGGTATCTATAAGGTTTGATGTTAGGAGGAACACTTCTTGAAATTCAATGAATAGCATGATCAAAATCTCGAGTAGGTGGAAGATATTTTGGAGTATCTTCAAATACCTTGGAGTGCTTGTCAATGACCCTTTGGATATCCATGGGAATAGGATTCTTAGATGTTTGAACCTCTAATGAGCATAATTGTGCAATTGCACCTTGATGCCCTTTTTTCAACAATTGTTTCATACAATTAGAGCTTATCACTTTGCTTGGATTCCCTATTATACCCCTTAGTTCAAATTATTTTTCTTCCAAAGAAAATTTCATGAAAAGTTCTTGAAAATTAAAATCCACCGTTCTCAATGATTATAACCATTGAACCCTTAAGAAAACATCAACACCACCCATTGGGATAGTAATAATAGGGCTATTCAATACATATTAACCCATAGTAATATTGATATTATAGAATTTCCTTGAGCAATTGATAGTTCCTCGATTTGTAATCATTACTTGAAACTCTAGTGTTAGATATACAAAGCAATTAAGAACTTTGGCTAATTTACAATGAATGAAATTATGAGTACTACCATAATCAATCAACACTTTTACCTTTTTCTTTTTGATATATACTTGAATCTTGAGATTTTGGGGAGTTCTAAATCCATCCAATTCATGACAAGATATGGTGGGATTAATCCCTTTAGGAGTAATATCTTCTATTTCTTTAGGTGAAGATGGTTCATGTTCTTTTGCTTCTTCCTCTTCACAATCTATGTATAATCATTTCTTCTTACCACACTTATGTCACTTACTATACTTGTTGTCACAATTAAAGAATATAATGTTTTCCTTTGTTTTATCCAATTGTTGAGGTGCCAACCATTGAGGCGGTTTAGAAGAAGGAACATTATTCTCTCTATATGTGTTAGAGGTGTTTTTTCTAGTAGCCATCGCTATATTTTTACTTTCCACCTTCCTTGCCAAGATGAAACCCTTCTCTAAGGATTATGGTTCAAAGAGGCATGTCTCATGTTGGATGTTATCCTTCAAGGTTCCAATAAATAGATCCAACAATTTATCATCTAGTATTCCCTCCACTCTAAGACTCAACTTTTGAAATGGTTGAGTGTGCTCTCTTACTAGACCCTTTTTCCTTAGCTTTATAAATTGGGTAAGGAAGGAATTACTCTTAATATCATCATGATATGATATCAATTCTTTTGTAAAAATGGACCAAGAGATAATGGAGTTATTTTTGTGTTCACAAAGACATTGGTACCGCAAAAACTGCTAAGGTTCTAAATATAAATATGCAACAGGTAGCTTTTGGATATTTAACACCTGTTGTATATCAAAGAATTGCTCCATCTGGAATATCCATGTTATCGGTTCCTTGCCATCAAAATTTCTCATGTCAACCTTGGGGATTTAGAAACCCCTTGAGGACCATCCCTAGTTACTTCCATTACTAAAATCAATTCCTCTTGGAATATTCTTATTAATGGAAGGTTTCTCAACATGGAAATTATATTTATCTTCCTGAGTATCATGGAACATATCATCATATGTAGGTAGATTATCCTTTGAATTTTGTATGAGATTAACAATATTTTTCATATTTTTCTCCATATTATTATCCATATGTCCCATAATATTCTCCATGTTCCCCATCCTTTCCTATAAATTAAGTAAATCAACTATTTTCAAGGACCCATTAATCATATCTTCCAACTTGGACACTCAAAAAGATAGGTATTCACTTTCGTCGTAGGGTTAGGGATGAATCCTCAGGTCATTTGATATGAGTCTATTTTTTTCTCCTTCTTATGGGTGTAATTTTGAACTATATAAATATATATCACACCTTGGGGTTCACCTCAAATAGATCATTCTACTAAAAGGTATTCAAATTTAAAATGGTGTACCTTTTTCAAACCCTAATTTGAATATTGATTTGTTATCCGAACTTACAACTGAGGTAACCATGAAATTTCAGCCTCTCTAAGTCTAAATTATTGGCCTATGGTATCCTAATATGTTCTCTTTCCAATGTCGTGGGTTTCATTGAATTTGGATGTGCCAAAAAAGGTTGTGACAACTTTCTCTACACTTGTTATTTTTGTCCTTTTTAGAAGAGCGAGAGTGTATGACCTACCATGTGTCTAATTTTTTGAGTTTGATTCTAAAATTGATGCCCAATATATTGTGGTTTGTATTCTTTCTTATGCAATAGGTCTCACTCAATTTGGATTTTGCATGCTCTAGAGATAACCATTTTTCCAAGAACATATGTTTTAGACTAGTTTTTGGACTACTCAAGAACCCTAACTTCCATGGAGTATAAATCCAAAATTGTAATGATTAATGGTCTCAAATGTGTTCCATATATTTCTCAATATATCATCTAAGTACCTTTTAGTTTAATTGTCTGAAGCATCCTAGAAAAAACAGTTATAGCAAAATTTCGAAGATGGCTCGTTTTGGAAGCATCAAAGCTCTAATACCAAATGTTATGCAACCCACAGGGTCTTCACTAAGTGAAACTATCCCATAGCACCTTCATTCTTGGGATATTAAAGAATACCCATAGTTTAACTAGATATTGATAAATACCTACAAAAATCCTTTTTTGATCCCCCCTCCCAATACATATTTCCAATTAAAAAACCCTATTTTTACAAGATATTTCATATTTTTACTAGATGCCCCTTTTTATACACCCCAATACTTATAAACCCCCCATACTTTAATCCTCTCATCATAATACCTACAATATGTTGACCTTATTTTTAACAATTTAAAAGCCTCCATTTATGAATGAACGTGATAACATATTGGTCAATAAGGGGAATCCCTCGTGATGTACCCAAGTCCCAAAAATAGCATGAAAAGAGTATACATAGACCAGTAAGAGTAATCCATGCATTAATGAATAAAACAGATGAATAGAAATCTTGTTCAAGGGGGAAATCTCCTTATATAATGTACCGAGTACATAATACAACACAAGACAAGTTGAGATGATTCAAATGAAAAGGTATCCTTCCTATATATAGGAGACCAAGAGGTACAATTACAATTAATGGACCCAAGATGACATAACATATATAATAATAATAATGGCAATTACCACTAATAGACCCAATACGACATCAATAATATGCAATGAGTCACAATGTTGGGGGTAATGGGCCGACGTTTAGGGATTAAAAATATATATATTATCAAGTTTAGTGTAAAAAATTACTCTATATAATTTTGACAAATAAAAGTTACTTAATTTTTCCTTTTATCCCCGTCCCATTAATTGTCTCAAACCACTACGCCAACTGTGTTATTGATTTTCTTGATGTTCTCACTAGCATAATAGAACAACTTGTATAATATGTACCACTATGCCATAGATGGCATCAGGTTTTTCCATTTGTTGAACTATCTAAAAGGAATATCCAATGACATGAGACCACTATTACTAATTCAATCTCATCGACTAGGTTAGTTAAAATATGAACCTGTAAGTGCATCAAACTCATGGGAAGTTCCTTCTCAAACATACCAACAATCTCAACTATCTTTTGACGCCGCCATGGAATGCTAGACATGTGAATCTCCTTTGATGTGATCTAACTTACAAATGAAGATAATTTAGATATGGTATGTCACATGTTCTGGGGAAATTCATGGTTCATAAACCTACACATGAGAAAATGATAATTACATAACAAAATAAACACATACAAAATTAATTTCATGTCAACTTGTGATGGAAAAAAATGTTATTTCTACATTCATACCCTTATAAGGTTCAAATGGTCATGTGATTTCATCCTTGAAAATTTTTCTTCTATAGTGAAGCAGTGCCATAGAGTAGAGCCATATAAGAAAAATCACCTCCACACTCTATATAACTTCCTTCACCACAGAAAGATCATATTTTTTTCAAAAATCATGGAACATCACTTTCTTTAAAATGCCAAAAGGGACCAATCTCTCCTATACTTTCTTTTGTTGGCCAATGCTTCTTGTTAGTATTTGAAGAAATAAGATAGGCTCCTAACACCTAATGTGTAACTTTTTTTTGAATAAATGTTCCTCCATAAAGAAGATGAAACATTTATATATATATGCATGAGATTTAGTAAGTGGGAAATATTCTTAATATATTTTCTTTCCATCCTAATGGGAATTTTCTCAACATAGGTGTCAAAAAATTCAAAAACATTGAACATAGGTTCCTTGTTTGAATTGAACAATTTTTCAATTTCCTTCTCTTTCTTTTTGTCATATTGTCTAAGCTAATAACCTAGTATCATTATTTCAACTCTATGAATTGTGTTAGGGTCCTACCCCAGCCCACCTTACTTTATGGGTTAGTCATACATTTTATAAGGTCATCTCATTGAAATATAAACGAGTAAGTTAGTGTTCATCAATCAATGTAAAAACAGTCTCTTTATAATTCAGATCCACTAGGAAGTTGTATTTGTTAATTATTTGATCTTGTAAAGTATTTAAGGTTTTGGATATGGAATCCTATTTAAAGAGATACAAGACTATGAAGAGTTTTTTTGATAATTATTGTAACAAAGATCCTCTAAAGTGAAAGGTTTCCTTACCTAAAAGGGTTTGTGAACATTTCTCCCTGAATTTTTTCTTATAATATAAAGCTCATTTGCTACCATATTTATCTTTCTATTGCATAATGTTTCTTGTTTAACTATATAATTTCCTTTTTATATCTTGTGTTGTTTAAGTTATAGGGATAAAAAAAACCAAAAGTTGTCTATGGTTTACCATTAAAAAAGGATGTTGTTCTTCTATAAGGGTGTTCTTTTGGGAGGAATACCTTCAACCAATAATAGAAGGGATTTTGTAGGTGGTTGGATCACCTATCCTTTATAGAAGGTACAATACATTTACATCCATGATACCCTCTCATTACAGGACCTATGATGTTATTGTATACATAGCATGTTAGAGTTGAATAAGACAATTGCATTGAATTAACTATTACAAATAATATTGTTATGAATAAAAAAAATAAAAAAACATCCTTACTAGAGAAAAATCCTAATATTGAGTAATCGTGCTAGTGTATGCACATATTGTTGAGTATGGTTGTCATTGATGTCAAAGAAGTCCAGTAATGACAAAGGAATAACCTAGGACATGATGACATGGCCTGTAGGATGAAGTTGGCATAGATAAAATAAGCATGTTGTCCCCCATGCTCTAGATACTTCACCTTCCAAGTTTGATAAAAGTAAGAATCCACCCTAGGTGACCTAAGGTTTTGAAAGACTGTCTAAGGGTCAGCACAAAAGTTCATAAGGACATTTTTCAAATGCCCACCAAATGCAGTCTTTGTGTAAATAAATTCATCAAACAACATGGGCCTGCTCTTTGGTGATATGTCTGTCTACCCACAAATTTTTAGGTTTCTTTTTGGTGGTCACATATGCAAGAAGTAAACTTGCCAAAATGAGAAAAATCATGTTTTAACAAGTGTCAGATAGAGGATATTCATTAGAGGAAATTTCAATTTAAAATGGGCCTTCCGAAAATAATACAAATTACATGTCATCATGTATTAGCCAATCAAAATGCTTTAAAATTAAAAAAGGGAGCACCTCTTAAACAATTTTTTAATATAAATTTCGGGATAGCTATGATAAAAAAAACTAATTTTTTTGTTTGTATTTTCAACATATCTCCCTTTTTTTTTACTCAAATTTCGATCAAGAGAGCTCGTTGGATGCGGAATTAAATTCCACATCCAACGAGTACCCACTCAGTATACTTTTAATGGACCCCACTACCCCAAAAACAAGAAATAACTGAAAAAAGTATGCCGAGTGGGTACTCGTTGGATGCAGAATTTAATTTCGCATCCAACGAGCTCTCCCGATCAAAATTTGAGTAAAAACATATGGATATATGTTGAAAATATGAACAAAAAAGTAGTTTTTTCTTTTCTTCCTCCAAAATTAATAAATATTATTTTATTATTTTAACTATTATTTTATTAATTTTCCTTNGAGGGATTTTCATATGAAAATTGATGACAAGGATTGATCAATTCAGTGATCAATTAATTGAGCTATGAAATAACCATGGTATAGGGTCATTGATCGACCATCAATCATTGTAAGGGTCGATGGAGATCCTAACACTAAATAATGCTCTAAGTGTTACAGGAATGAACGATTGAGGACAAGGAAAGATAGAGATCGATGGTCGAGATTGAATCTGACACAAGAAGATATGAGCTTGTTAAAATTCCGAAGGAATTATAACAATGCAAGTTGGATCAGACAATCAAAGGACTATGATGCAAGAGTGATCATCAATGAATGAGGAAAGGATCCGCAAAGAAAATGTGCATAGAAGATAACATTTCGGAGTGCCAAAATGAAGTTCAGTGTTTGATATCTAATCAACGGAAAAGGAGGATTCCATAAGAAATTGATAATTCACACGAATTGCAAAAGAATTTTTGTGGGAGACAAATTACGGAAGCAGTTTCGAGAAAAGTCAAAAAGTAGACCCACAATCTACAATTATAGAAGGAAGGAGTTCCCACATATTGTGGAAAGGACGATTATCGAAACATCACTGCTGAAAGAGAAAATGTGAAATCTTGGTTCAAAAATGTTGAAAGGCAGGCTCACAACCTGCAATTGCAGAAGGAAGGAGTTCCTTTAGATTGCAGAAAGATCGTTGCAGAAGGTTAATTACTGAAAGATAGTTTTGAGAAAGATAAATGCAGAAATTTCATTGCAGAAAGGTAATTGCAGAAGTAGAAACACAGTTTATGGAAATACAAATGCGGAAAGATAAATGCATAATTATAACTGTGGATATTAGATCAATAGTTGGATCGTGATCGTTGTCAGATTAACGACCAAGGAGGATTCATGCCACAGAATTTGAAAATAATCACCGTGTCATAATCTCTCATCAATAGATGAGAACGATCACCAAGAAGATCAACGGTCGTAAGCTAATCCGCTAGGTGAAGGAGAATAATTTGGAAATACTTATTACTAAGCAAGAGATATAAAATAGAGATATGATATTCAAAGATACAATAAACAAAGTTTATTTTCCCTGTAGCAGAAAATATTATTGCATACATATACATAATGATTGCAGATGCATGAAAAGTGATTGCGGACTTATAAAGGATGAGTGCATTTGAGAATGGAAAATTAGTGACTTTGCGAAACATGGTGTTAAAATTTTATTAATTAAACAAGATTAAAATATAGACAGAGTTTGTTAATAATTAAAAAGAGAAGTAAGGAAACACATTTGATGAAGAGGCATGTTTTATGAAGTGATGTGTTTGATGAACAAGAACGACTCCGGATTGAAAGGGCACAACTGTGAAACTCCAGAATGAAGAGATTTGTTTGTAAAGAAAGATGAATGATGTTAAATGTATTTATAAGCAATATTTTATCACTATTTCAAGGGATATTCTCTTCCATGCAGACAATATTACTACACCCAATGAAGTCTGGCTCAAGACTGAGTCACTATTTGGGAATACTGATGATATGAGAGGACACCAACTCAAATGATTTGATCACATTGAGTCGATATCACTTTGAGACGATCCAAGATTTATTTAAAAAGTTCAAATCCTTGGTACTTTAGCTAGAACAATGTGCTATCAAGAAGAAAGAGGAGCAGTTTATCTTTCCCATTCTTTCAAATCTAGGCCTTGAGTATTCATTGTTTGTCTCCATATTTCATTGAGGCAAGATGACAGTTCAAAATTGGAGAATTCCTTCATTGGAAGACTTCATGGAGTCTTTAACTAAGGAATAAGACAAATTGGTGCAACTCGGTACCATCAAATACACCAAGTATAAATCCCCTTCTTCATGTGTTTTGAATCAATCCAAAGGAAAAATAAATCCAAATATTCAGACGGGGGTTCGAATCCTAGAAGAGACAAAGAGAAGAAGAAGAAAGAGAAGAAGAAATACAATTATTTTCAAAAAGGTTGGAATCCAAAGAGTGAATGCATGAAGAAAACCATCGACATGATGGAAAAAATCCTTGAGAAGAACAACATCCCCCTACCAGAAGGTGCAAGGAAGAAAGAGGGAGGTTCAAGCTCAGGGAAAAAGGATATATGCCATGCACTAGTTGTGGGATCTTCAGGATATTCTTCCTTCCTCATAGATTCAAGTTCCTCAAGGGACATGGATTTCATACAATAATCCTTCTTGGCCTTACATAATTATAGTGGTCCATCCATCCTCATGGGCGATGACTCTAAGATTCCAGCTAAAGGGATTGGCAGGATCGACCTTGACAATGGGTACTTCAACAATGTATTGTATGTTCTTGATCTTGCATCAAACCTACTCTCTGTATGTAAAAAGAAACACAAGTACAACCAACATAGTAACATTTACTCAAGATGATGTGGAAATATCACAAAATTCTACCTGCCAAGTTCTTGCAGTGGGTATTGCATATTATGAGTCGAGGATGTATAAGTTCTCTCACTTTTCCTTACTCCCAAGGAAATGTGCTTCTATCACATGCCAATGAGACTATAGAGATATGGTATGAGAGGTTTGGACACCTCAACTACAAGTATCTTCAAGCATTTGTAAAATAAAATATGGTTGAAGGGCTTCCAAGCATCAAGTTTTCCAAAGGCACATGCAAGGGATGCTTAGTTGGGAAACATGCAGAGCACAAGTATGACAAGGGGAAGGAAAGAAGGGATTTCCAAGTTCTAGATATGATCCATTCAGATATGATAGGACCTCTTACAACACCTTCCTATGGAAACTCAAGGCATGTTTTAACTTTCCTAGATGATTTCTCAAGGTACTGTTGGGTGTATTTTCTCAAGCAAAAATATGAAGTGTTTGAGACCTTCAAAGTCTTCAAGGCTTTAGTTGAGAACTCGAGTGGGAATAAAATAAAGGTCTTAAGGACTAATAATGGAAAGGATTATATCAACAATAACCTAAAAAAACTATTTGAGGAGAGTGGCATTCAAATGCAACATTATGTTCCTTACACACCACAACAAAATGGTGTTGCAAAGCGTACGAATAGAGCTTTGAAAGAGATGGCCACCTGCATGATGGAGGATAAGGATTTGTCTTTTAATATATGGGATGAAGCTATAAATTATGTTGCATATTTCCAGAACATATTTCCACACAAATCATTGTAAGAGAAAACTCCATTTGAGTCTTGCAGTGAACAGAAGCCCAATGTTTCTCAGTTCAGGTTTTTTGGCTCAAACACTTGGGCTAGAATTCCTCCCGAGAAGAGAGAAAGTCCTCTCAAAATAAAAGAAAGGACTTCATAATGGTTGGATATGATTAATAATAAAATGGATACAAGATATTTCATTACTCATCTACAAAAATTCATTGAAATAAGTGTATAGTTCGAAGAATAGCCCATGCAGGAAATCGAACTAGTCAAGGGGGATTTCTCACACCCTGCACTCAACGATGATGTAAGTGATGATTATTTCTATGATTTTTATTATTATGATATGGGAGATAAATATCATGGCATGAATTCAGATTATTATTCACCCATAATTCCAAAATGAGTTGATAAAACCATACAAGCAGTTGACGATCTTGCTGGAGATCCACTAGACTCTAGGAAGACTAGATCTCAGTTTCACAATGCTTTCTCCACTTGTGATTTGAATATTCCATAGATGTGATTCATGATGGTTGGATATGATCCTTATTCATATGAGGAATCATCACATGACCAAATATGAAAAACAACCATGCAAGAAGAGTTCAAGTCTTTGCAAGACAATGAAACTTGGGAGTTGGTTCCTCTACCTTCCAAGATGAAACTAGTGCAATGTAAGTGGGTTTATAGAACCAAGATGGATGCTGATGTTTCATATATGAATTATAATTCTAGTTTGTTTTCCAAATTATTCTCTCAATTCTAAGGAGTGGACTATACAGATACATTTTCATCAGTTTCAAAGATGGACTCTATCAAGCTAATTTTGGCCATTGTTGCATCTAAGCGATGGGAGGTGCACCACATGGATGTGAAGAGTGATTTTATTCATGTTTACCTTGATGAGGAGATTTATATGCAGAAGCATTCATTTTTAATTGGTGATCCTTCACTTGTTTGAAGGTTGAATAAGTCTCTCTATGTCCTCAAGCAAGCCCCCGAGGCTTGGTATGTCAAGATGGACAACTTTCTTCCATCACTATGCTTTGAAAGATGAAAATACGATCCTAATGTATATTTGCAGCATTTATATGATTCATTGTAGATCATAGTACTGTATGTTGATGATATTTTGATAACTATGAGTTTCATTTCTGATATAGGTTCAATTAAGTCTTCTTTGCATAGCATGTTTTCAATGACTGACCTTGGATTGTTGAAACAATTTCTTGGATTGGAGATTGAGAAATATGATGTAGGTATCAATATAAGCCAATAAAATTATGTTACATACATGTTATTTAATTTAAAAATGTTTGAATGTAAGGAAACCAAGTGTCCCTTCCTTTCATGAGTGAAACTAGGTGATTTTGGTTCATCCCCATTGGTGGACAACTCACTGTATCACCAAGTAGTTGGGAGCTTGTTGTACCTCACACACTCTCAACCTGATTTGGATTATGTAGTAGGTGTTGTTGCAAGGTATATGCATGAGCCTGATGAGATCCATTGGAAGGTTGATAAAAGGATATTTCATTATGTGCAACAAACCAAACACTTTAGGATACACTATGATGCTAGTTCCCCACTAGAGCTAGTTCAATTTATTGATTCTGATTGGGATGGAGATTCCATTAAAAAAAAGTCCATTTCAGGTTATGTCTTCATGATTTCACATGGTAACATATGCTAGTCAAGTAAGAAACAACACAATATATCCCTTTCATCATCTGAGGTCGAGTACACAAGAGCAGAGAATGCAACTACACAATGTGTGTGGTTGCAATGCATTCTTGGAGAACTTGGTTTTGCATTTGATTCACCCACTGTCATTTGGTGTGAAAATCAAATTTCAATGAATATTTCCTCTGATCCATTACAGAAACATAGGTCTAAGCACATTGAGATACACATGCACTACATCTGGATCTCGGTGGATGAGAAGGTGATATCACCTTCTCATCCACCATTGACATCTTGACCAAGAACTTCACAGAGAAGACATTCAACTATCTGAGGTCACTCCTTGGAGTGGGTGACACATGGTTATGAATGATATTCACTTTCATGTTTTTCTCTATGTCCATTTTAGAGGGGAGGTTTTGTTCCCATGTGGTTTTCCTCCTTACCTTGGTTATATGGACAAATAACTTTTTGTAAGAGATGGCTTGAGCCTTATTTTCCAAGGCCTCAATTTTTGACGTGGTTACATTAAGTTAGGATTAAGGGGGGGTGTTAGAGAATAATAACACCTATAACCATGGTCACATACACCTAGGACACACTTTCATTTGTTTTGTACTTATGTCATATGGTCCAAACCTTGTTTATGTTGGTCTAGCAAGGTATTTTGGGGTTTTTGGACTCATTAATGCACTCAAGTTCCCATATTTGATCATTTAGGAGACAAATGTGCCCACATTTATGAGATTCCAGTCCTTGGGGTGCTCCCACTCCTTAAAACAGGTAATTGGTTTGACTAGAGGCACTCATGCATTGTACTTGAGTGTTTTTGTCTCTTTTGGACCATTTATTGCTTCTTAGAGCCACTCACACTCACCCACACACTCCAACACGCTTATCCTACCCTCATTTATGTCCTAGCATGCTTCACCCATGTTTACCTAGCCATTTGTGACCGTTTGATGTGGTTTGGGAGCTCATTGGTCTAGTTAGGGGGGTTTGAGGTTCAATATGAGCCTACCACATATATGCCTCCAATTTACCTCCAAAGGATAATGATTTTCACCTATTGTATTATATTCATGTTCCACACATATTTACATGTTGTATAGTAATAGAAACTTCAGTTATTGGCACTATTCATATGTGTTAATTTTTCTCTTTTCATTGTTTTTTGCATAGTTTGTAAAATTCTTGAGTTGTGAGGATTCCATTAAATCCTATATATTATTGTGAATCATATTTTCACATCAACAATGTTGTTGATTTCATGTTGCTTTCCTGTAGTTAACCTATTGATTCTTAATTCAGTCCATTTCTCATGCACATAAACAGGGTAAACTATGGTAAGAAACCTATAAGAAATAGTCTATAATGAAAGTACTTCCATATTATGTAATTCATGTTCTTTTACCCTCAATTGTTGTTGGATCCTATATATTTTTTACTTCCATATTTTCTATGCTTCTAGATGTTTGAATATTCACTATTACTCCATTCTTTATACTTCATATTTGTATGATTATTTGTATATTAATCCCATATCATACATATCATCCTCAACTTCCAACTAGACAAAATTAATGTAATGTCCCTTTTTGAAATTTTATTAAATGACCGATTTTTTCACCTTTTTCCCCACTTTCAACCTTAACTAGTTTTGATGTCTAGACCTCCAAATTGACCCAAATGCTCCCAAATTTTCTTAGAAGGTACATGACTAAGATTATAACTTAAACATGATGTTAATGGATTTTTTTTTACCCCCAATTACTTCTGCAAACTTGTTTAATTTTCTATTCAAAGAAGGACTCTTTACTAGCAAATTGAGGCTTCAATTCCCCCTGGGTAATTGCCAGAAATGGCTTCTCAAATGGTCCCAAAGTCACTCGAATTTTTGAAAAGAGGAATGGGATGTGTAAGGAAAAGTTTTAAAGTCTCATATGAATCATGTTTCAGTTTATACAGGATTTTATGACTCTTTCCAAAATAGCTCCCAAATCACAATATTGACCCTTGGGGAAAATGCACCAAATCTCTCCCAGTGCAATAAAAATGAGTAAAATGGATTTCAATGCTTAATTAATGAACATGAGACTTGAAATAAAAATTAATTAAAGTCCATTAATCTTTAATTTATCATATATACATTCCTCCATTCGAAATAATAAGCATTACAATGGCATATATCAAAATAGAGTGGAAATGGTCATTGTTTGCTCATTAAAAGTCATTTTGACATACAAATCTTGGGTATTTAGACTTGAAAATTTCTAATAATAAATAAAATAGAATATTTAACTGATTACAATCATAAATATATCAGGAATAACTATCCCAAAGAGTATATGATCTCACCCAAGGCACAATTCCTCCATGAGCATGAGTATGCAAAGAAAATTGGAAATGGTTGAGAGAAAGTGCTGCAATAGAAGAATCCAAATTCTTCCCTGTAGCTTACACCTACAAATAATAATCCATTAAATATCCATGAAATACCTAAGTGGCATCTCCAAACACCAACTTGGATGGGAATCTTTCACCCTCGAAATTGGCTAAGGCAAGAAAACTAGTCTTCCACTAGCTCTCACAATTCACAAATGACAATTTATCAAATGATCAAAAGAAATTATCTTGGTTTATTCCTACATTTTATAAAAATAATTATCCTTATAATATTCCCAATCCATCCACAAAATCAATCCAATTCGAATTAGGGTGTGTGCTCATGATTTGTCGTGTGTCCTCCCTTTCCTAGCCTTCCACTTTCCCCAAATTTGAATTGGAGCCCATTGAGATTCCTAGATCACATGAGATCCCACTTGGATGATCTATTTCGACATGAAATTTCATATATTTCATATTTCATCCTTCATATCTGATTTGTATCATAGGTTTCATAGCATTTTCATCATTGTTTTCATAGAGCTAGGGAATCTAGTCCAAGTGTCTCACTAGCTCCAAAATGACTCTTCCCCTCCCATGTAAGTTACATTTATTCCAAAATTATACCTATGATGCATATGGCCAAGTGTATTATCCTTCTAAATCATCTAAGAATCTCTAGGCTTCCCATGGATTCGAAATTGCAAAAGGAGGATTCCATGTGGCACCAAATTTCTTGCTTGTGTGGGCCCCATAGTCTCCATGTGTCTCCATGATCCATTTCCCCTTCAATTTTATCTTGTATTTATTTAATAATATACATCATTAAATATTTATCCCATTATAATGTCTAAACATCATTTATTATCTCCCTTATTAAAATTCCAAATGTATCCATCCAACCTAGGAAACTAGTAGGATTGATGGAATTGTCCTCCTATGCAATTATTTAAAATGGGGACATTATAGTCCTCCCCACCCAAGATTTATTGTCCTAAAGAAATTTCATATTTGGATGCTGCAAAATATTTTCCTCTTCCCATGTGGAATCTTCCTTCAACCTCTTCCAAAAGAATCTTTGCCTTAATTTCCTATCAGTTTTGAAGATCCCCGAATGGCCAACTAGTGGGGAATGATGTGCTTATTGAAAAATCTTGTACTTGATCTTTGAATATTGAACCAAATAAATTATTTTATTTTAATATATCAGCCCATTCACAATACTATATTTATCATCACCCTTGATTCCATCTAATTCATCACAAGCAAATTTATCTTTGGCATATTCAACTAGTAGCATGTCTATCCAATCCTTGGCAATGTCCATGAGAGAAAAAGGAGGTCTTCGAGATAATGCATCTACTACAATTCCAGGATCCCATTTCTGGTATTCCACCCTTCCAAACATCATGAGTACAAAATATAGATCATGAAAGTACATAACAACATCGTACAAATGTACATCAATAAGGTACCTCATCAAAGAGTCATGAAAGTTCTTGTACATCTGAGTAAGTAGATCACCATGTGGCCCTTACACACAAGAATCAAGTATTATATCATATCTGATCCAATGAAATAGGTGCATATCCCATGTCCCATAATTCTTCTCCAAAAATATATAATGCGTATCAATATAATCCGTCATGCGTTCTTTAATCCAAGATGTGAATGAATAACCTACACCAAAATTTAAACCAAAAGTAGCCTGATTTTTTCTCATTAGGATGATTTTATAATCCTTTGGGGGTTCAACAACATTTATGTTTGTATTTGGAGATGTGATATTACATTCAGCAGCCCATTCTATGTCCCCATGCCTCAATATACATCTCATACTATAGCAATTCACTACTTGATTTGGGTAAGTGTGCTGCCCTCTCACAACCCTTAGTACACGTTTTGAACCTTGAAATTCCATCTCAGGAATTTGATAATTTACTATATGCTCCCCTATATAATACCGACATTGCACTCCTAAAACTACATTAGTATCAGCAACATCAACCACATAAAACCTATCAACAAAAGTATACTAACCTATGGTGACTTACAGCTTTGGAACCCATGTTTTGCATTGCATTGCGTTGTGACCGGGAATGACAACGGTGAAGCTATCGAATGGTTTAGTAGGTATATTCATTTTCTCCACCATATTTGCATGAATGAAGTTATGTGTGGCTCCTCCATATACCAAAACTGAATTTCTTTGTCCTAATACCACACCCTTGCATCGAATAGTGTGATAGCGAGGCACTGCTGAAAGTATTGTCATTCTTGCTTTGTCCGATGAAGGATGATTTTATTATTGTATTTCTTATTCAAATATTGTCTCATATGACTCCTCTTGATCTTAAATTTGTCATCCTTTGTCCATACCCCCTTCTTACCCATAATTATCCGAAAATACTTCTATGTATTGAGCCTTTCCCTTAGTACATTTATGTAATAACCCAAAATTTCGTAAAAATATAATTTTTTTTAAAGTGACATAAAATGTCTAAAGTCGCAGCTAGGTAACTGCTAATGGTTAGTGAAAAATGAAACAGTTTATAAAAGGTTAAGGGTTTGTTTCATTAAAATAATCTGTAACTAAAGGATGTAATCTTAAACACCTGTGTTAATTCTATTAATGACTTAGCAACTTTAATTTCAACAGAGTTAGAAAAAGGACTTGCATTTAGTTGCTACTAGATATACTGATGATTTAATTTTCTCAAGTAGGTAAGAAATATTGTTTGAGATCGGGGCTTACTTAGCGTTATGCTAACTCAAATGGACTGCTGGTTCTTACAGGTTTAGCAGGAAAGCATAAGATCTTGTAGGTGTTTATTTTAAATTACGTCAAGAAAAGTACTTTCCTAGCATGTTAAGATGCTAGTATAAGAAAAGGTTAAATAAGTTGCTAGTCTTCGAGGAGGTAAAGTGAATTCTCTTTCATTGTTCTGAATCTATGAAAGTATTGATAACTAATGCCATAATGAATTTCCATAAAAAAAACATAAACAATGGTTTAAAATACAAGAGCAAGTACTTATCAAAGTTCATTCAGTCGTATGATGATTATCTTTCAAAAGTTTATAGTACATGGTTATTTATAAATTCCCATAGAGATCATAGAGCTCATGGTTTTGGTTTAAGTTTACTTCGACTGATTAGTGATCTCGGAGCTAATTTTACTTCAATACTCAATGTGTCCTTCTCTTTAAGCATGAACATGTTCCTATGTTTTTCAATTATAAAGTTAATAATGAGTTATTAGATTTTTTAAGAGAAATTCTCCAATAATGTTAGTCTTCAGTTACTTGAATACTCCCTCATTTAACAGCATCAAGATTTTGTTTTGAGAAGTTTAAGGCTTTTCCATTTTACTATATTCATAAGCTATGTCATAACTATTCCATACTTTCTTTTACTAGTTCTAAAACAATACCATACTTATTCAACTTGTTTGCAAGCATGAATATCTTCTTGGATCAAATAGTAACCAAGTTGTGTCCATAGTATTCAAATTATAACTATAATACAATAGTATTTTAAGTTATAACAAAGTGTTAAATTATACCTAATAGTATTTCGAGTTATAACAAATGTATTAACTTTTAACCTAAGGTAGTATTTCCTACCAAACAAATACTATGTTGTAGTCAAAATGATGTCTGGCAAATCTTATAAAGTTTCAATCCTATACTATATTAGTTCCCTTGGCATATTATATATCGATAGCATGTTGCTTATCATTAGAAATCATATGTTATATGGTTATTTGCAATGATAGGTTTTTAAAACGTTTTGTGTAGCGCTGACTTAAGGTTTTGACCCACACTTGTTGAGATTTTTTGAAAGGCACATGGATAGGATATCCTCCATTCGTTTGTTGACTTATAATGTTGCAAACCCTACTCCTTTGCATTTTCAGACCGAGGGTTGTCCTCCTTGCTGGCCGAGCTGTGAGCTCGCGACCATGAGAGGCCTGTAACCTCCTTTGTTGTTGGGCATCTCACCTGCAAATGCTATGTCGTGACTGTTGGGTAACGTAGTTTATGGATTGGGTTCTCCTGTGTGTTGAAGAATACATTGCGAGTGTGGTTGTTGGTTTCTCAAAGTAGCCCGAAGCCTATACTTGTCTTAATCCTACAACTACTCACCTATGGCTTCTGTATTGTGAACTTGAGTCAGTTTTCTTGCTTTCTCTATCGCAGAGGTGACTTCAATGGTTCTTTCCATTTTGTTTGTTGCCTTCGTGACCTGGTGTGGCCATCTCTTCTCAGTTTTGACTCTGGTTAACAGTTAAGACTTTCCTATCTTGGTTTTTCTTTTTCATTTGATTATCCTTACTAGGGTTTTAACCCATTATGAAAACATAGTTTAAATATTGTTTTTGTTTGGTCTTGCAGGTTCCTGCTACCGGCTCCAAAACTATGGGTGGAAAAATGAGCTCATGCTCCAATCCTTTCGTGGGCTTCCAACTGGTAAGCCCCGGTCCCATCGAGGGTTCTTCCTACATGCAGTTATGGTTGTTGGAAGTGGTTCCTGTGAGTGAATGCACGGCCTTGGTTCTTTGTTAGTTATGATTTTAAACTTGTTTACTGCATGTCAATGTTTTTGTTTAGAAACCCTTATGGGTACTTCGTGCAGGGTAAAGCAACCTCTTGAAGCCGTGATGTAAAATGGTTTTTATAAGATATTTTTAGCCTTACGGCTTGGGCAATGTAAATGATTTTGTTTTTATTTTTAAAAGAGCCCAGCTCTAAACTCAAAGAGGCTTGTCAACCTCTATCTAGCGTTACTTCAGTTTTTACAGTGAATTTTAGTAATGGAAGACTGTGAAACAATCAGGTTGTGAATGCGAATCGAATTTTGTTCTCCTGCGAGTGAAAATATTTTGTCATTGTTTAATATAAAAGATTTTGTGCATACTTGGTTTTATTAGCAGGCCTGAGCTTTGACCCTTTGACTCTAAAGGCTTTAAGCCTATCCTTAAATAAGGATTCTGTATTTGCGAATGGTTAATTAATATTGGTTTATTTTTGTCAATAATTTGTATATGTAATGTTTTCATTAATACCCTATATTATAATGATTTTCAATGCACTATTTATGGGAAGATTACTGTGTTTTTAAGGATGATATTTAACTCTTGTTTTGTCTTTTTAAGGGTTAATTATTGTATAAACTCTACGGTTTAATAATAGCCTTATTAGTACTTAAAGAACTCTTAGCTCTGTTTGATAATAGGAAATAGATGATGGTATTACTTACAGTTATTAGTTCGATGCTAGCTCTGTTTATTTAATAATTCTTTAATAAATTTTTTTACAGTTTGTTTAATTCTTAGTTAAGAAATAATTAGGGTTTTAATGCAGCATACTTAAAAAAATAGGATATAGTTATCTTTCAGTAAATTTTGTATTTTTTAAAGGATTATAGTAGAATCCTTTGGTGTTGGACAAAGACACACATTGTTTGGAATTTCAATGTTATAAAATGTTTTACAAATTCTTTTTACCTGGATTTTAGATGTTAGCCTACTTACTTTACTTATGTTTAAATGTTAAACCATATTCTCTATATTTTATCAGAATACTAATACTAAAATCACTTCTATAATAATATTATTACTATTCTGTTACATACCTATTTTTTTTAGTTTAGCTAAAGTAAATAAATATAGATAATATTTAATATTGTTTTACAGTAGAATTCATAAGCAAATGAAGTAAAATCTAGTTACAGTTCTCATTCAAGTAAAAGAATCATCTCGTTTACCTAAACACCTAGTTGTACTAGAGTACTACCTGAGTCAGGTGTGGAAAAATACAGTTTGGGAATTCTAATTCTATTTGTTTCCCCTTTTACATATTCATTTCTATTTCTAACATAATCTATAATTTTTCCAAGTCTAACATTACATAGTTATTCTTCCTTCATAAACCCTAAAATACTAACATGCCTATAGTAGAAACTAATAAATATTTTACTGAAGACAGTAAACAAATAACATAAATATAAATAGAACATGTTAATGACAAGACGACAATAGCTTAAGGAGGCTGTTCCTCCCAACCAAACTCCTGGAGAGTGCTCAGACAACGCTTCCTCAGGACACCCGAGCTTGTTCCTGGTCTTCTTGGCAAAGAACTGGGTGGAGAATACAACTTTAATACCTCTATGACTTGACTAGTCCAATTACCTCAGTAATTAAAATCTGCTCTCAGTAGTATGAACTTCATCCTAGAAGCTGCAACAAGTTCAGTCTTAGCAGTTAACCCCTCAAACACACTTCAGTAATCCCCTCCATTGAATTTCTCTTGAGTAAATTCATTCACCCTGAATGATCACCTTTAGAATGAGTAGCCTCAGCTGTCTTCAATGGGAAATTTTATAGAGATGCCTAGGTATTCTGGGTTAGTTTTCATTTAATGAGCCACCTGCTATGATTCCACTTTCTTGGGGAATCATGATCACAAATATAGGGAAGTTGCCACCTGCAACAATGGGAAGTGGTTTGAGGATGCTGCCACTTGTCAGTTTACTCTCCACCCAGTCTCATCCACCAATTAACCAGTAAACACTCTTTTAACAGCTTCCCTAAGTTGTTATCTCATCATTCATTTATTTATAAAAAAAATATTCTGAATTACATTAAATATTATTGACCCCACTGAATAATCAATTACAAACTTAGCATAAAATTTAACACAATGTTCCTCAAATAACATTAAATTGTTTTTGCAAATTGGGGCATGTGATGTCATAACCCCAAATTTTCACAAAAAATTAATATTTTTAATGTAACATAAAATGTCTAAAGTCATAGTTTAATAACTACTAGCGGCTAGCAGAAAAATGAAACAGTTAACAATATGTAGTAATTAACTTCAAACACATACAAACTAATACCATTTTAATTTTGATATGTTATGTATATGACCTGCATTCAATTGCTTCTAGCTATACTGATGATTTGCTTTTGTCAAGTAGGTGAGAAGCTATGTTCTAATCCGGGCTTACTTAGCAATTGCTAACTCAGCTGGATTTCTGGTTCTTACAGGTTCAGCAGGTAAATTTTTGAACAAGTAGGAGTATGTTTTTGCGTTAAAACAAGAAATACTTCTTTAGCATAATAAAAATGCTAGAACATAATTTGATTAATAGAAAGCAAGGCTACGCTGAGGTAAAGTACTTCCTTTGCTGTTTTTGAATCTATGACAGTATTTTAAGTTAGTCATAAAGACCAATATCCTTAATATACTAGTGCTTTTTACCAGCATGAGTTCTATTTAAGTTTTCTTTCAGATGTTGTAAGCCCAGTTACTCACAAGTTCTACTGATGAGCATAGGGCTCATGATTTACATAAAAACACTTTTACTGAATCGTGAAATTTACTACTAATGCTATGTCTAATGTTCAAAGTGTTGCTTATAAGCATGAGTATAATTCTAAGACCTTCAATTAAAAGTTACAATTGATTACATAGGTTTACTTTTAAATTAGCTCTAGTAGTGAAGAGTATCATCCTGATTATTTGTATACAGTTCTAATAGTCTACTTGCACTACTAGGCATTAAGCTATAATTTCGATTTTCTAGGTTTCATCATGTCACATGTATTATTGTAATAATACATTATCATATCGCTGAAAAATATTACTAAGTGATTTTACTTTTAACCCTAGGTAGTCTTACTACCTTGCAACTACCGAGATGTAGTTTAAATATTGGTTTGATTTAGTAAGAGTTTGGTTCTTTATAGAAACCAAAAGAACACTAACTTCAAAGAAGTCTTCTCACTAAATTACTATAGACTCTAAGCAAATGTAAGAATTATTCTAGGGTGGAATTACTACCTAACATTTACTTACATACAGTTGATTTATAAACAATTTACTTTACCAACTTGTATATACATAACACTAGTCTTAAAACATAGCATTAATCATTAAATATAAGGTTTGTATGAATAGTCATTAGTAATGCTATTGATTCAAGGTCAAAGGCATAAAATCCACTTATTGGTCTTCGTTATAAATGTTTTTACAAGTGATTGCTTCCAAGGTTTTCAAAATGCAAAAGTTAATGATAAAAACAATTGTTTTTACTATTGCTTGATTTTATTATTTATCATTGCAATGATATGAATTGACTTTATAACAAACGTTATTATCGTGGTATGATACAAATCATTGACAATAATATTGTTTCACCCGACAGTGCAAGAGAACTATATGGATCGACCCACTGCTGATTAAAAATCTTGATGGGCACGTGGATGAGTCTCCACCATGCATTGGTCAATTTAAAAGCTCACAAATAAACCCTATCTTCTTCATTCTCCTTTGAGGGTTTGGCTCTGCGCTGTTTGGGTTTCTTCACAGCCATGAGAGGCTTGCTGGTTCACGTTTGACAACTCCATTCGGAGTGTAGTATATTGCTATAACGTTTGTGCAAAAGTTGAGGGACACACAGTTTGTATCTTGGTTTCTTTCTGAAATTATTGTGATGCCGTGAGGGTGGTTTTTACTCTGCCATTAGTTTAGAGTTCTGGACATAGCGTTCCCTTTCCTTTGCTTATAGCTTGCTCCATCGTCGGTGTAAGTCTGGAATGTGAGCCTTGCTGCCTCTGTCACAGGTTAGCATGAGGGTTTCAGTTCTTCAAGGTGTTGTTCCTCGTGCTGGTTAAGCCTCCTCCTCGGCTCTAGACTCATTATTTGCAGGTAAAGTCTTACCCTGCTCTCATCTCTTCTCTAAGTACTTATTCAATTTTTAAAATTACATGGATATAACTTCTAATTTTTCGCATTGGTCTTGTTTTTGTAGGTTATAGTTGCGGCTTCAAGTATGAAGGAAACTTCTCTCGAGTTGGTGAACTTCGTGGCCATAACCGGTAAGCCCCAATTTTTTGTGGAATCTCCCTGCTTGCGGAGGTTAATGGAAATAAGTTACAGTTTGAAGGGAAGCATGGCTTCAGTTCCTCCAATGTTTAGATGCTTAGTTTATGATAATACTAAATTTTGTTGT
The DNA here is from genome assembly GCA_001517045.1 of Pseudotsuga menziesii. Taxonomy (NCBI): domain Eukaryota; kingdom Viridiplantae; phylum Streptophyta; class Pinopsida; order Pinales; family Pinaceae; genus Pseudotsuga; species Pseudotsuga menziesii. Next base: position 91,743 of record LPNX010454701.1, read on the forward strand.
TAAAAAACCCTTGCATGTCGTTGGGTAGCTCCGGCTTATAAGTCATGAGTTGTGTGTAGTTTGGTTGCTTTTTAAAAGTGATGATAGCCTTACGGCTTGATAATATCATACTTTTATTTTTAAGATATGAGGGTTTTTCCTGTACCCATGGTTTTAAAATGACTCCTGTTTTGATTCTCCAGTTTGTTCAAATCGATCTTCTAAATGTTAAAACTGTAACATAGGCTTTTCTTCTTCCACTGTCAGTGAAGTAATTTACTGTTACTGATTTCTTTTATAAGTAAATAGTGTTAATATGAAGACTGTGAATAGTCATAATGTAAATTTATAAATTTATATTATCAGTCCAGCATTTAATAGTTAGGGTTAAATGGAAATGAAACCCTTGTGTAAAATGTATTCTTAATTAATTTATTATTTGGGCACTGTTTTCTTGTTGCCTCTGTTTCGCTATTACAGGTACAATGTTGTTCATTATCTTGTTAATGAAGTATTCAAATTAAAAAGGTTTATAAATATATTTTAAAATTTTAAAGATAAGACTGTAATCAGTCTAATACACAATTTATAGTCTTCTTGTTAAATTGTTTACATAGCTATCAATGTAAATGGTTAAACTTATATAAATTAATTTATAAATGGATAAATGAATTGTTAGGGTTTCGACCCTCAGGTTATTCTTGCACAGGTTATAAGCCTGTTTGTTAAGTATAAAAATAGTTTCTAAATATTTAATTCTTGGTTTTATATTATGTACTGTTTATATTTAAATTTGTTTTTATTTACTATGCTGTAACTTAGAATTTGTTCAAAGCTCTATAAAGAATAGAAGGTTAACTCTGGAACCCTGTTTATTTTTCATAAATAAGGGTTTATATATATAATCCTAATTTGTTTTTTATTAAGTAGTAGTTTAAGATTTAGTTAATAGTTTTAAAAGATAAACTGCTGGGCTAATAACTCATTTATATGCTTAACCATTAGCTCCTATAAACCTTTATTATTTTAGTATGCTATTATTGTAACTCTAGTGTAGTTTACTGTTTCTTTTCCTGCATTTTTATTGAGTTATACTAAGTAATAAAATAAACACAAATAAACCATAACACTATTTTTCATAATATTTTAAGCATTGAAATAAATTTACTCTTCTATTTACAAATACAAAATCCTATCTACTATTTTCATTCTCGTAAGAATATTTCATCTACTTAAAGCATTCTAACTATGCTAGAGTACTACCTGGTTTCCAGGTGTGGAAAAACACAGTGTAGAAATTTATTTTCCTTATATTTCACTATTCTATAAACCCATTTCATTTATATAACAATATAATAAGAATACTAAATCTAGAATTTCACAAACTCTGAAATTTTAACATTCACATAGCAATTAAACCAATATTTAACTAAAACAATAAAATAAAATAACATAGAACCTATTGAGGACAAGACGACAACAGCTTTAGGAGGTCGTTCCTCCCTACCAAACTCCTGGAGAGTGCTCAAACAACGCTTCCTTAGGACCCCCAAGCCTATTCCTGGTCTTCTTGGCTGAGAACTGGTGGAGATGCAAACAATAGAACCCTTTGTCAACTAACTATTTCAATACCTCAGTAAGAGACTCTGCTCTTAGCAGTATGATCTTCAGCTTAAAAGCTGTAACTAGATCAATCAGCAGTTATCCCCTCGAACACTTTCCAAATTTCCCTTCCATTGAATTTCTCTAAAGTACATTCATTCACCCCGAATGATCACTTCTCTAGAATGAGCAGCCTCAGCTCTTTTCAATGGGAATTTTTATAAATATTTCCTAGGTATTTTGGGTCAGTTTTCATTAATTGAGCCACCTACTCTAATTCCACTTTCTTGGGGAATCATGACCACAAATGTAGGGAGGTTGCCACCTGCAACAGTTGGAAGTGGTTTGAGGATGCTGCCACATGTCAGTTTGCTCTCCACCCAGTCTCCTCCACCAATTTGACCAGTAAACACTCTTTTAACAGCTCTCCTAAGCTGTTATCTCCTCCTTTATTTATTTATAAATAAAATATTCAGAATTTACATTAAATATCCTTGACCCCACTAGGTCATCAATTACAACTTAGCATAAAATTTAACATATTGTTCCTCAAATAATATAAAATTGTTTTTACAAAATTGGGGCATGTGACATGTGACATACACACCCCCTTAAATTATAACATCATTCTCGATGTTATTTATTCCTCATCCTCAGAGTTCCCCTGAAATAGAATTGGATATGCATCCTGCATATGAATTTCCAATTCCCAGGTGGCTTCCTCTGGACTAAGGTGCTTCCATTGCACCTTCACTTGACCAATGGTGCAGTTCTGAAGTGAGATCTCCCTCCGCTCGAGGATACAATCCGGTTCCACTAGAAAATATCCTTCGGGTTCCACCTGCACATCATTCCAATTAATAACATGAGTAGCATCATGTACATATTTTTTTAATACATAAATGTGAAAAACATTCTGAAATCTTAAATTCAGTGGTAAAGCTAACTGATAGGCTACCTGTCTGATCCTAGACAGTATTTCAAAGGACCACAATATCGAGGTGCTAGTTTGGCACAACTACCCAACCTCAGACAACTCTTTTTGGGTCTCACCTTAATGAAAACATGTTCACCTACCTGGAACTCATTTGGATTTCGTTTAAGGTCTGCTTGACTTTTCTGTCGATCTTGTGCAATTTTCAGATTACCTTGTACCTGCTTTACAATTACTTCCATTTCTTTCAATAATTCAGGTCCTAATACTAACCTGTCCACTGGATTACTCCAAGAGATGGGAGTATTACATTTTCTTCCATACAAAATTTCTAAAGGACTATACCTAGCTGAAGCTTGATAATGATTATTGTAAGCAAATTCTACCAGGTGTAAATAATCTTCCCATTTACCTGGCTGCTCCTTTACATACATTCTAAGTAGATCTTCCAGTACTTGATTTACTATTTCATTCTATCCATCAGTTTGAGGATGGAAAGAGGTACTAAAATTTAACGTGGTATTTAATTCTTTAAACAAGGATCTCAAAAAATTACCTGTAAATTTAGGGTCTTAGTCTGAAATTATGACCTTCGGTATTCTATGCAATCAAAAATTTTGTTTTAAGAAAATGTCAGCAATATTTGTAGATTTATAAGTAGTTTTTAAGGTATAAAATGGGCTGCTTTACTCAATTTGTCAACCACTACCATTATCAAGTCATTTAAGTTCTAATTTTTAGGCAGTCTAGTAACAAAATCAAGGCTAATTATCTCCCATTTCTAGCTAGGGATAGGCAAAGGCTGAAGTAGCCCAGCCGGATGCTGATGTTCATTTTTTTACCTGCTGACATTCAAAGCATCTAGCAATATATTCTGCCAGTTTAATCTTCATGTTTGGCTAGAAATAATCTTTTCTTAGTATGGTTATAGTTTTCTGATAACCTGGATGCCCTAAATAAGGAGTTTTATGAATTTCGTCTAAAATTAATAACTTAATCTTAGGCACATTAGGTACATATAATCTATCTTTATACAGTAATAATCCTTTTTCATTCAAGTTGTACCCTGTACTTAGACTTTCTATTAGATTTTATTTTGCTTTTGCTTGTAACTTTAGGTAATTTTCATCTTGTTCTATTATTGCTTTAAGCTGTTCTTCCAAATATGTTGTATAAGTGCTGATAGCTGCTGTAAAATTAAGCTTTGCATTTCTACTTAATGCATCAACGACTCTATTCTCCTTTCCTTTGATGTGTTGAATTTCAAAATCGTATTCACTTAAAAAAGCTATCCACCTAGCTTTCCTAGCATTCAGGTTAGGTTGATCTAACAGATATTTTAATCCTTTATTATCCATCATTAAGATAAACTTTCTTCCAATTAAATGATGACGCTGCATCTTTAAAGCATGTATGACAGCAGCTAATTCTAAGTCATAGGTCACATAATTTTTTTCATGAATCTTTAATTTCCTAAACTCATAAGCAATAACATGTCCTTCCTAAGTCAATACTCCACCTAAACCGTCATTGCAGGCATCGATACATACTATAAAATCTTTATTAGGGTCAGCAATTCTTAAAATTGGTGCGATGGTTAATAAGGTTTTTAACTTTTTAAAACTGCCTTCGCACTTCTGATTCCAATCAAATTTCTCCCCCTTTTTTTGCAAAGAGGTTATCGGATTTGCAATTCTTGAAAACCCTTTGATGAACCTCTGGTAATAACTGGTAATCCCCATGAATTATTGGACATCAGTTACGTCTTTTGGGACTGACTAATCTTCGATTGCCTTTATCTTTTCGGGATCCACCAAAATTCCTTCTTTAGTCACCACATGACCTAAGTACTAGATTTTATCTTTAAAGAAGTCACATTTACTAAATTTCGCAAAAATTTGATGCTCTCGTAACTCTTGCAAGACAATTTTTAAGTGTTCTTTATGTTCTTCTTCAGATTTCGAATAAATTAATATGTTGTCGATAAATACGACCACAAATTTATCCAAATATTTGTGCATTACATTATTCATTAGACACATAAAAATAGTTGGAGCATTAGTAAGCCCGAAAGGCATAACGACAAACTCATAATGTCCATATCGAGTTCTAAAAGTTGTTTTAAAGATGTCTTCATATTTAATTCTGACTTGGTGATATCTAGACTGTAAGTCAATCTTTGAAAACACCGTGGCACCATGGAGTTGATCAAACAGATCATCTATGCGAGGTAATGGGTATCTGTTCTTGATAGTCATCTTATTTAATTGGCGATAATCTATGCATAGTCATAGAGTTCCGTACTTTTTCTTAACAAAGATGACAGGTGCCCCCCAGGGAGACACACTAGGTCTAATGTAATTCTTATCAATAAGTTCTTTTAACTATGACTTAATTTCATTTAGTTTGAGTATATTCATCCGATAAGGGGCTTTTGAGCTGGGCATTGCACCAGGTACCAGCTTAATGGTAAAATTTAATTCCCGTTTCGGAGGCAGTCCCGGGATTTATTCCGGAAATACATCTGAATATTCCTTTAGAACTGGTATATCCTCCAATTTTAATTTATCTATGTTGTTCAGGTTTTCTTCATTGGTTACTGTTACTGCATAAGCCTTACAACTTTTCCTAACATCTCTCTTAAACTGCAGAGCAGAGATCTACCATATGGTTGTTTTCCTAGGGATTCCCTTTACACTTATTAATTTTCCATCATTATTTATGCAAGTAAAGGTTTTATCGAAGAAATTCAAGACCAACCTATGCTACTCTAACCAATACATACCAATTAATATATCATATGAACCTAAAGGTAGTATATTGAGCTTAACAAAAGTTTCAAACTGATCCATAGTTACTGCACAATTCTTTACAAAGCTAATTACCTTTCTCTTTGCACCAGTAGCTATTTGAAGTAACCAAGAACTTGCAAATTTTTCAACTGGAAGTTTACACTTTTCTACCAAGTTAGGAGAAATATAGCTTAAACTAGATCCTGGATCAATTAAAATAGATATGGGTATTTGATTTATCTTACCTTCCACTTCCACCATGGAAGTTTGATAGTCTGCTTGCCAATTTTCTAATGCTGCATTGATCCTAGGCATTGTCGTCTCTAGATCACCAACAGTCATCTCCTCCTGTATTGTGTGGATGTTGCTGACAGTCTTCTTTCGATTGGGACAGACTGATGCATAATGCGGACCATTGCATTTCCAACACTTTATGGGTTCTTTTCATTCAAAGTTCTTTGTGTAGTTACTGTGATTATTAGCAGACTCTTTATTCTTTTGATTGTTCTGATTGGTCTGTGAATTACTTTTATTCTCATGGAAATTCTTATTAGGAAAATTTCTGGTGTTATTATTTTTAGAATTTCGATTAGGTACAAACTCTTTCTTCTTTTGATCAAAGTTATTATTCCTTTTGGCCTTCTAGTTGGCCATACTCTCCTTTTTATGATTATGTTCATAACAACAATTCATTTTTCTCATGGCTTCTTCTAGAGTTTTTGGATTGTCATACTCAATCCTGTCCTTTATATGATAAGGTAAACAGCTCAGAAACCATTGTACCTTAGGTTTCTCGTCCACAATGTATGGCACATACCTGAGCAAACTTAGAAACTTACTATTCAGTTCTTTCATATTCATTGTACCTAGTTTTAACTCGTAGAATTCCTTAGCCCTTTCTTCATAGTACTGTTCAGATAAAAATTTCTTTTGAATTATTTCTTGAATGTGCTCCAATTTATGTTTTTCTTTCTTATACCTTTCACTCTTTTTAAGTCCTACCACCATATATTAGCTTTCCCTGTAATATTATAAATAGTCATCTTGGCCTTGAGTTGATTAGAATAGTTATAAATCTAGAAGTACTTCTTCATCCCGGATAGGCAGGATTCCACTTCCTCCCCCTTTTTAGTTTCTCCATTAAATGTCAGCAGCTTGATCTTCTTGAACTCCCCAGATATTTCTTCATAAGGTTTATATTTTCTTTTCCTAGTATGGTGGTTATCCTCACTACTGTCACCAGTATAATGAGAGTTATGTTTATCACCATATACTTTGGAAGATGAGCTACTTTCATTTTTAACCTGTTTAGTCTTTTTATACTTATGTTGATAACCTATATCTTCAAAATCAGCTCTTTTACCCTTTCCCTCAGTATGAAATCTTTCTATGAAGATCTGATTCAGCTCCTCTTAAGCTCTCAGAATCCTCTGATTTTCTTTCTTAACTGATTCCATTTCTGATTTTAATTCTTTAACTGTTTGTAGTAGTTCGGAAGAATTATTGGTTATATCTTCTTGTATAGGTTCTTTTTGTAGATTATCTTGTTCAGTGTAAGGATATTCCTCATCTACATATTCTTCCAATCTTTCCATACCTGTCATTAACTCAGAAACAAATTTCTCTATGTGTATCATTCAAAGAAAACAGCATCAACATAATTATTTAAATTTACTGTTCCATATAAGCAAGTTGAGATTCATTAAGGCCTAGTGTTTAAACCTTGTGCTCTGATACCACATGTAATAATCCAAAATTTTGTAAAAATTTAATTTTTTTTAAAGTGACATAAAATGTCTAAAGTCGCAGCTAAGGAATTGCTAACGGTTAGCGGAAAATGAAACAGTTTATAAAAGGTTAAGGGTTTGTATCATTAAAAGAATTTGTAACTAAAGGATGTAATCTTAAACACCTGTGTTAATTCTATTAATGACTTAAATGCTTTAATTTCAACAGAGTTAGAAAAAGGACTTGCATTTAGTTGCTGCTAGATATACTGATGATTTACTTTTGTCAAGTAGGTAAGAAATCTTGTTTGAGATAGGGGCTTACTAGGCGTTCTGCTAACTCAAATGGACCGATGGTTCTTACAGGTTTAGTAGGTAAGCGTAAGATCCTATAGGTGTTTATTTTAAATTACGTCGAGAAAAGTACTTTCCTAGCATGTTAAGATGCTAGTATAAGAAAAGGTTAAATAAGCTTCTAGTCTTCGAGGAAGTAAAGTGAATTCTCTTTCGTTGTTCTGAAACTATGAAAGTATTGATAACTAATGGCATAATTAATTTCCATAAAAAAACATAAACAATGGTTTAAAATACAAGAGAAAGTACTTATCAAAGTTCCTTCAGTCGTATGATGATTATCTTTCAAAAGTTTATAGTACATGGTTATTTATAAATTCCCATAGAGAGCATAGAGCTCATGGTTTTGGTTTAAGTTTACTTCGATTGATTAGTGATCTCAGAGCTATTTTTACTTCAATACTCAATGTGTCCTTCTCTTTAAGCACGAACATGTTCCTATGTTTTTCAATTATAAAGTTAATAATGAGCTATTAGATTTTTTAAGAGAAATTCCCCAATAATGTTAGTCTTCAGTTACTTGAATACTCCCTCATTTAATAGCATCAAGATTCTGTTTTGAGAAGTTTAATGCTTTTCCATTTTACTATAGTCATAAGCTATGTCATAACTATTCCATACTTTCTTTTACTAGTTCTAAAACAATACCATACTTATTCAACTTGTTTGCAAGCATGAATATCTTCTTGGATCAAATAGTAACCAAGTTGTGTCCATAGTATTCAAATTATAGCTATAATACAATAGTATTTTAAGTTATAACAAAGTGTTAACTTATACCTAATTGTATTTTAAGTTATAACAAATGTATTAACTTTTAACCTAAGGTAGTATTTCCTACCAAACAAATACTATGATGTAGTCGAAATGATGGCTAGCAAATCTTATAAAGTTTTAATCCTATACTATATTAGTTTCCATGGCATATTATATATTGATAGCATGTTGCTTATCATTAGCAATCATATGTTATATGGTTATTTGCAATGATAGGTTTTTAAAACGTTTTGTGCAGCGCTGACTTAAGGTTTCGACCCACACTTGTTGAGATTTTTGGAAGGGCACTTGGATAGGATCTCCTCCATTCGTTTGTTAACTTATAATGTTGCAAACCCTACTCCATTTCATTTTTGGACTGAGGGTTCTCTTCCTTGCTGGCCGAGCTGTGAGCTCGCGGCCATGAGAGGCCTGTAACCTCCTTTATCATTGGGCATCTCGCCTGCAAATTCTATATCGTGACTATTGGGTAACGTAGTTTATGGATTGGGTTCTCCTGTGTGTTGAAGAATACATTGTGATTGTGGTTGTTGGTTTGTCAAAGTAGCTCGAAGCCTATACTTGTATTACTCTTGCAACTGCTCACATATGGCTTCTACATTGTGAACTTGAGTCGGTTTTCTTGCTTTCTCTATCGCAGAGATGACTTCAATGGTTCTTTCCTTTTTGTTCGATGCTTTCGTGACCTAGTGTGGCCATCTCTTCTTAGTTTCCACTTTGGTTAACAGGTAAGACTTTCCTATCTTGGTTTTTCATTTTCATTTGATTATCCTTACTAGGGTTTTAACCATTTATGCAAACAGAGTTGAAATAATGTTTTGGTTTGGTCTTGCAGGTTCCTGCTACTAGCTCCAAAACTGTGGGTGGAAAAATGAGCTCATGCTCCAATCCTTTCGTGGGCTTCCAACTGGTAAGCCTTGGTCCCATCAAGGGTTCTTCCTGCATGCAATTATGGTTGTTGGAAGTGGTTCCTGTGGGTGAATGCATGGCCTTGGTTCTCTGTTAGTTATGATTTTAAACTTTTTTACTGCATGTCAATGTTTTTGTTTAGGAACCCTTGTGGGTAATTCGTGCAGGATAAAGCAGGCTCTTGAAGCCGTGATGTAAAATGGTTTTTATAAGATATTTTTAGCCTTACGGCTTGGGAAATGTAAATGATTTTGTTTTTATTTTTAAAAGAGCCCAGCTCTGAACTCAGAGAGGCTTATCGACCTATGTCTAGTGTTACTTCAGTTTTTATAGGGAATTTTAGTAATGGAAGACTGTGAAACAGTCAGGTTGTGAATACGAACAGGACTTTGTTCTCCTGTTAGTGAAAATATTTTTTTATTGTTTAATATAAAATATTTTGTGCATACTTGGTTTTATTAGCAGGCCTGAGATTCGACCCTTTGACTCTAAAGGCTATAAGTCTATCCTTAAATAAGGATTCTGTATTTGCAAATGGTTAATTAATATTGGTTTATTTTTGTCAATAATTTGTATATGTAATGTTTTCATTAATACCCTGTATTATAATGATTTTCAATGCACTATTTATGGGAAGATTACTGTGTTTTTAAGGATGATGTTTAACTCTGGTTTTGGCTTTTTAAGGGTTAATTATTGTATAAACCCTACAGTTTAATAATAGCCTTATTAGTACTTAAATAACTCTTAGCTCTATTTGATAATAGGAAATAGATGATAGTAGTACTTACAGTTATTAGTTCGATGCTAGCTCTGTTTATTTAATAATTCTTTAAAAAAAAATTTGCAGTTTGTTTAATTCTTAGTTAAGAAATAATTAGGGTTTTAATGCAGCATACTTAAAAAAATAGGATATAGTTATCTTTCAGTAAATTTTGTAGTTTTTAAAGGATTATATTAGAATCCTTTGGTCTTAGACAAAGACACACAATGTCTGGGATTTCAATGTTATAAAATGTTTTACAAATTCTTTTTACCTGGTTTTTAGATGTTAGCGTACTTACTTTACTTATGTTTAAATATTAAACCATATTCTCTATATTTTATCATAATACTAATACTAGAATTACTTCTATAATAATATTATTACTATTCTCTTACATACCTATTTTTTTTAGTTAAGCTGAAGTAAATAAATACAGACAATATTTAATACTGCTTTACAGTAGAATTCATAAGCAAATGAAGTAAAATCTAGTTACAGTACTCATTCAAGTAAAAGAATCATCTCATTCACCTAAACACCCAGCTGTACTAGAGTACTACCTAAGTCAAGTGTGGAAAAATACAGTTTGGGAATTCTAATTCTATTTGTTTCACATTTTACATATTCATTTCTATTTCTAACATAATCTATAATTTTTCCAAGTCTAACATTACACAGTTATTCTTCCTTCATAAACCCTAAAATACTAACATGCCTGTAGTAGAAACTAATGAATATTTTACTGAAGACAGTAAAAAAATAACATAAAGATAAATAGAACCTGTTAATGACAAGACAACAACAGCTTAAGGAAGTTGTTCCTCCCAACCAAACTCCTAGAGAGCGCTTAGACAACACTTCCTCAGGACCCCTGAGCTTGTTCCTAGTCGTCTTGGCAGAGAACTGGGTGGAGAATACAACTTTAAGACCTCTATCACCTGGCTGGTCCAATTACCTCAGTAATTAAAATCTACTCTCAGCAGTATGAACTTTAGCGTAGAAGTTGCAACAAGTTCAGTCTCAGCAGTTAACCCCTCAAACACACTTCAGTAATCCCCTCCATTGAATTTCTCTTGAGTAAATTTATTCACCCTGAATGATCACGTTTAGAATGAGAAGCCTCAGTTGTCTTCAATATGAAATTTTATAGAGATGCCTAGGTCTTTTGGGTCAATTTTCATTTAATGAGCCACCTGCTCTGATTCCACTTTCTTGGGGAATCATGACCACAAATATAGGGAAGTTGCCACTTGCAACAGTTGGAAGTGGTTTGAGGATGCTTCCACTTTTCAGTTTACTCTCCACCCAATCTCCTCCACCAATTAACCAGTAAACACTCTTTTAACAGCTTCCCTATGCTATTGTCTCATCATTTATTTATTTATAAATAAAATATTCTGAATTACATTAAATATTCTTGACCCCACTGGGTCATCAATTAAAAACTTAGCATAAAATTTAACACAATGTTCCTCAAATAACATTAAATTGTTTTTGCAAATTGGGGCATGTGACAATTTATGCCTTGGTGTCCATAGTTGAAACCATGTGAAGAACAATTTTTTTCTTCGAAGTTCATCCATGTTTAGTTCTTCTTTATTATTCTTTTTAGATGAATCTCTTTTCCAAGGCTTCTTATAAGGTGCATCTATTTTCTAAGGTTTCTTTTCAAATTCGGAGTTAGGAATGGGAGGAAATCTTGTTCTAGGAAGCACATCTTGGAGATCTCTAGTCAAGCTCATTACATCTTTTAATGTAGTGGGATTGTGGGATTTGAGAAAACCTTTTAAGGGTTCAACCAAAACTTAAGTGAAAAAAAATACTAGCCTTCCCATAGACACATCATCCACCTTGACTGATAATTTTTAAATTCCATCATATAAGCAATAGGGGTCCCGACTTGCTTCAATTGGGCTAATTCTTTGAAAGACAATTCTGGATCTTTTTGCTCAAATCTCTCTAGTACCCTATCAATAAATTCTTCATATGATTTAACCTGATCATGTCCCAAATTTTTTATTCCATGGAAATACCATTCATTGGCATCTCCTTCCAAGTGCAATATGGCCATTTTTAAGGCATCTTCTTCCGCCATTGGATTCAACTGGAAATACACATCTAATTTTTGCACCCAAGTGTTAGTAGAACTTTGAGAGGAACCATCAAAAGTAGGGAGTCACACTTTACTAATGGCACAATTTAAGTCTTTTTTTGTATAGAGACTATTTTCTTCCTTCTTTTTGAGTTTGTTTGCAACAAGAAAGTACTGATCAAATCGTACACTGCTTTTACAATATTCATCCAATTTATCCCATTCTTTTGCCATTGTAGCAAGTTCAAGTTGAATGTTAGGATATTCTTTGGGTACAATAAATTTAGGTGCAGTAAGCCTTGGTGTGCTCTGAAATTCATGGGGTCTATTATGAGGTCCCGTTCTTGATAAAATATGCTCACCCATTGTCTTCTTTTCTTCTGATTGTGAACTACTGCTATCTCCTATTACTCCCAATTTGCTTCCAAATTGGCTAACCAACAATTCGAACCATTTCATAAGCTGTTGGTTCATGTTCTTGGTTATGTCGTCAAAGAGATGTTGTATGATTTTAATATATTCTACCTTCTTAGGGTCAGTGTATCCCTTCCCCTCGTTAGTCATAGTGTCAACATAATGTACCTCTTCTTCTTCTACTTCTTCTTCTCCAACAAAAAAAAATTCAACTTCAGGATCTAAGGGTGTTGGATTATTTCTTTGACTCCTTGTTAATATCATCAGGTTCCAATACCATGCTCTTATACTACTTGTAATGTCCCTTTTTGAAATTTTATTAAATGACTAATTTTTTCACCTTTTCCCCACTTTCGACTTTAACTAGTTTTGATGTCTAGACCTCCAAATTGACCCAAATGCTCCCAAATTTTCTCAGAAGGTAAATGAATGATATTATAACTTAAATATGATGTTCAGGGATTTTTTATTACCCCTGAATTACTTCTTCAAACTTTTTTAATGTTCTTTTCAAAGTAGGATTCTTTACTAGCAAATCGGGGCTCCAATTTCCCCTGGGTAATTGCCATAAATGGATTCTCAAATGGTCCCAAATTCACTCAAATTTATGAAAAGAGGAATGGGATTTGTAAGGTACATTTTTAAAGTCTCATATGCATCATTTTTTAGTTTATACATGCTTTTATGTCTCTTTCCAAAACAGCTCCCAAATCACAATTTCGACCCTTGGGGAAAATGCACCAGCACCAAATCTTCTCCCAATGCAATAAAAATGAGTAAAATGGATTCAAATGCTTAAGTAATGAACATGAGACTTGAAATATACATTAATTAAATTCCATTCATAATACATTTATCAGATATACATTCCTCCATTCTAGATAATAAGCATTACCATGGCATATATCAAAATAGAGTGGTAATAGTCATTGATTGCTCTTTAAAAGTCATTTTGACATACAAATATTGGGTATTTCGACTTGAATATTTATGAGAATGAATAATATAGAATATTTAACTGATTATAATCATAAATATATCATTAATATCTCTCCAAAATAGTACATGAGCTCACCCAAGGTGCAATCCCTCCATGAGTATGAATATGCAAAGAAAACTAGAAATGGTTGAGAGAAAGTGCTGCAATAGAAGAATCCACATGCTTCCCTATATATTACACATGAAAATAAGAATCCATTAAATCTCCATGAAATACCTGAGTGGTCTCTCCAAACACCAACTTGGATGGGAATCTTTCACCCTCGAAATTGGCTAAGGCAAGAAAACTAGTCATCCACTAGCTCTCACAATTCACAAACGACAATTTATCAAATGATCAAAATACATTATCTTGGTTGCTTCATGTATTTTATAAACATCCTTAGCTTTCTAAGTTTCCCTATCCATCCACAAACTCAAGCCAATTTGAATTAGGGTGTGTTCTCATGATTTTCCACGTGTCCTCCCTTTCCTAGCCTTCCACCTTCCCCAAATTCGAATTGGAGCCCATTGAGCTTCCAAAATCACATGAGATCCCACTTGGATATTCTATTTCTACCTTAATTTTCAGATATTTCATATTTCAGCCTTCATATCTGATTTGTGTCATAGGTTTCATAGCATCTTCATCATTGTTGTCATAGAGCTAGGGAATCTAGTCCAAGTGTCTCACTAGCTCCAAAATGATGCTTCCCCTCGCATGTAAGTTACATTTATTCCAAAATTCAACCTATGATGCATATGGAAAAGTGTATTATCCTTCTAACTCATCCAATAACCTTTAGTCTTCCCATGGATTCAAAATTTCAAGAGAAGTATGCCATGTGGTACCAAATTTCTAGCTTGTGTGGGCCCCATAGCCTCCATGTGTCTCCATGCTCCATTTCCACTTCAATTTTATATTGTATTTATTTAATAAGCTACATTATTAAATATTTATCCCATTATAATGTCTAAACATAATTTATTAGCTCCCTTATTATAATTCCAAATGTATCCATCCAACCTAGGAAACTAGTAGGATTGATGGAATTGTCCTGCTATGCAATTATTTAAAATGGGGACATTACAATTAAGTGGGGTAGATGGTGAGGGTATTTGTAAGTATTTAATATAGTATGTTTTTCATGAACTCATAGGAATGCTTCATGTATTTCTTATACAATTTGATAGGTCTAGAAAGAGGTGCGGGAGAAGATGCTACCTCTGAAACTACTACTAAAAGGTCTCATCTAGTCTTAGGATTCACATTTTTTCATGATCAATTTGATATTATGTAGCCTGCTATGATGTTTAATCTTGTTATTCTACTTATACCATCCTTTTGCATGTCTTCTAAGAATTTGAAGTTGTGTTTTCATCTTCTAATTCTCTTCCTTGATTCTTAAAGTGCTCATTTTCAGATTTGACATATCTATCCAGGACTTCTAAATTTTTCAATTTGCCTCTTCAATTTCTTAATTTTCATATTATTCTTCTACAATAAGGAATCATGATTCTTAGGTCTTACCTTTCCTGCTCACTTTTCTTATTCACTTCTAAATTTTAATTTACGAATTCAAAAGAATCAAACGATTTTTCAACTAACTTCCATTAAACTTCCTCTATTTGTGTAGGATCTGTAATATTAATCTAGGAAAACCTAGTTTGGGGTTTACAAGGAGGTTTCTCACAGAATGCTTTCATTCCTAAAATATGTCAGTACATTCCCATACTTGGAATTCTCCAGTCATGCTTCTTGGAACCCTTATTTTTTTTGCAGGTTCCATGGAGGTTGATGGTATGATACATTTCTTCCTCCCTTTCAAACCTTCATCTAAGTTGGCTTGTTCAATACCCCAAACTTTAGTATTTGATTCATAAACTCCAGGGATTCTTGTAATGGACTCATATTGAAACCCTCTCTCTAATAGAAACAATTCACATGTGATACTATACTTCTCAAGCTATGCTGAGACAATTAATTTTATCAACCCTCTATGGTGGCGTAAACTATTGCCTGCTTTCTTAGGGTATCTCTACATAGAAACAACCATTTTTGGTAGGCTCTTCCATAGGAAATTAGGAATATTTATTAGGTTTCCCTTTTAATATACAACATTAATATAATGTGGTAGAGATAAATAAAATTGTGTATTCCCTCACAAGTTGTGTATTTTTTAATAATGAACACAATGTTGCCCCTTTTTTTACCATCCAACTCCTTTGTGCCCACACTCCCAATTTATATTTGGAGTACCTTTCGTCATGAATTGATTCCAAGGATCGACCTGCAATTTCTAAATTTTGAACTATTTCATGTTATATCTTGGAAGATGCTTTAGGGACTTGCACCAACATACCACCTAGATTGTCACATGCCTCGTCATAAATCAAGGAAAATGATAAGGTGATTTATTCATTTCACCCCGTGAGTTTTTTGGAAAAAGTAAAACCACCTTGCATGTTGAAATATATTCTTGTTGGTGGGATCTTCATCAAATAATTCTATGTTCTGCAGTTCTTTCCTTTTAACTATTATCGTTAGTCTTTTCCCCATTGAGGCAAGGAATGTTGATACCTAATTTTCCTATTAAACTTTTAATTGACATTATTTTACATATTACATGGAAAATAGGAAAGCATGCTGAAGGTGGTAGATTAGGATATGCAATAGAGACAAGGTTTAGTGACGAATTCAATGGTACTATGGTTTCAGTACAATTCAAATGGGCATGATGCAACCATGCATATCAAGTTATAAGCACAGCATTTTCCAAATTGGGGTAGTATAATGGTTATCAATGGTGTCATTCATTAATTGGATAGATATATGGTGATAATGGTATATTAATAATGTAATGGGTGTGGCACCATTTTGGGGTACGAAAGTGTATTGCAATACAAAGGTAGGGCTCTTCAAAAAGATAGGAATATATATCAATAATTTTTTTTTAAATCTTAAGATACATATCGAGTATGTTAAATTAGGTCAATCATGGGTTCCCTTATTATTTACATACTCAACTAAGTAAAAAACACAAACTTTCAGCATACTTGAGTTTGGGACTAACTTTCTTCTACATGGGGTCTTGTCGGTACATTGTTGGAAATGTTTGATGAACAAAAGTTGGTTTTAGTCTTAATTTTGCAATTTCTGAAATATGAACACCGTGTGTTTGAATTTTTATGCAATTGTGAGACTCTTCTATACTTGAAATATGAACTTCCATAATTAACCCTTTGCAACTTGCTTTTTAAGAATGCCAAATCTTGTAGTTCAATTATTATTATATGATCACATTTTCGGAAACAAACTCTGGAAATCCTCGAAACTAAATTTTTTAGTTTAATTACAAGATCTCAAGGATCTTGTGAATAATGAAATGTCTAGAAATGAAACTTTGAACTATTGATTTCTAAAGATGTGGTTTTCAATCAAGATTCATATTTATCTATGGTAGAGATATATTTTCCATAGTTGGACATTACACACACACACACACACACACACACACACACACACACACACACACACACACATGCGTATATATATGTATATTATGAAAAAAAAAACTTAGAGGGAGAAGTAGGTGAGGGATCTTCTTTGCTCACAAATTCCATCCCTTTTTTATTCATAAGATCCTTACGTAATTCATCTTTGAATTTTGATTTCTGGTATAACTTCAGCCAATGGCCATTAACCAAAAAGGAAACTTCTTCTGTAGTGCCCCATTTTGTTAGACTATTTTATTACTCAACTATATTTTTATTTGAGGGCATTTTATCGCAAATGACCCAGTTAAATTTTGAAATATATGTTTTGATCATGTCGATACATTTGGGTACTCATGGATAAATGGAATTTTGTAATGCACCATCGTAGTGGCTTGTTGGACAGACTATTTCAGTATTAAAATATGTTATGGTTTCAGGGCATTTTGAGTACAAATGGCCCAGTTTAATATGATGAATTAAAACGACTTATATATGTATTGATTGTTGTGTCACAATGGTTGCTTATGAATGAATGGAGATTGGTAGATAGATTTATATAATGCGATATGATTGATCTTATAATGTGTGAATGAAATATATGAACAATTTTCATTTCTTACAATATATTGGTAGATGCTTTGACAATTTTCTAGTGTGACAGGGACCCAACTGCGCAATGATACAAGGTGGTGTCAATGCCAAATGAATTTGGGTTTGAGTATAAATAGAATATCAGGTGATATAATTTATTTTAATAATATTTTGATTAAATTGTGTGGTACAATTAATGCACATGGTTTTCATGTGTGCAGGCACATGATCTTGGTTCCCAATCGATCCACAAAGGATGATGGGGTTGTACGGAAGAAAGTACCGGTATGGTTAGCACATATTTTCCATGTGGCAGGTTGAAAAGCGAGAGAGGCTTTTACCTGCAAGAGGCATGTTACCATGAGGATAGGCCGTGGACTCGGTCACTCACGAGGATTAAATGAGGGGCGTGCAATGAGGTGTTGACCTTATTCCTCAGTAACCATGAGTCTCTCTACAGTGTGGATTGGACTGAGTTAACATGGTCTCAGCCATCGCACTAACTCCCCACCACGGAAAGTGGGATATTTGAAGGGCATGAAGACGATCATGGCACCCTTGATATCACCTGGAGAAACAAAAGAAATTATTAAACTATAAGGTTGTAAATAAGTAATAACTAAACAATAAACTTATGACTTGGAAATAAAGTAATGGGAAGTGCAACCTTATGAAATAAAAATTTAAAAAGAAATTTAAAAAAGAAAAGAAAAGAAGAAATCATCATAAAAAAAATAAAAGAAGATAAAGTAAATTCTAAATAGAAACACATTGCACACACAAAAATAGAAAATCAAAAGCAAAAATCTAGGAATCATATAAATAAAATTTAGGAATGGTTAAGTAAAGAAATCCTAAATTAGCAGATTGCATAAGTGAATATGACATTTCATAAATGCATATGACAAAAGATCCTTTGAAATAAAACAAAAATGAATTCAAAATAAGAATAATAATAATAATAATAATAATAATTTTACATTATGAAAACGATATAAATAAAAGGGGTAGGGTTTGAGTAGGGGAGGTTTTTGCCCTAATGTTGGACGGATGAGAGAATGCAGAGGTGGATGGTGACTGTAGAGAGTTTGGTTCATCAGGTGTGAACAGGGTTGGGAGGCTCTTAGTGATTCTACACACGTTGATCATGCTAGAGTACTTCTTCCTGCAACCCCATTCAGCTCGGGGGTCCTTGGGGAAGGAGAGTACCCATTGGAATGGTAGGGAGGTCAACCTGTGGATCTCTTGTGATTGGGAACTGATCGACGTTCGTGGGAGCCTGACAAAGTTTGTGGTGCGGCAACCTTAGAAGGAACAAGCCTGCACAAAGAAACTCAGGTTTTTATGGATTGTTAAATTGTTGTCATAATTCTTGAAATGCATTGTTAAAGATCCATGAATGGGCATTTGAATTTTATTGCAGATCCATGTCTATATTTCTTTATAGATCTAGATGGTATTTTGGATCTATCTCTGTAGTTTATTATAGATCTGGATTTATATTTAGATCCGTATTTGTATTTTATTTAGATCTGTGTTGCGTTTTATTATAGATCTGGATTTATATTATAGATCTGGATTTGCATTTTATTATAGATCTGGATTTATATCTTAGATCTTTGTATGGATTTTTATTCCTTAAAACAGTACTCACGTTGTTCATATGCATCTCAAGCTTCTGGTCAATGCTTTTATAAAGATGGCCAATGAAGATCTTTATCTAATATGAATGTCGTCTCAGTAATTATCCTATGTTTACTCTTTTTAGTATTCTGAACAGCTCTATTGGCATCCAATTCATGAACTTTAGAGAAGGAAGAGCGCATAATCAAACTCTTATCCTTAAATCTACCTGTAAGATCAAGACTATATTGTTGATCTGTATATATCCTTTAATCTGTCTAGTTACAGTAATGGAATCCTGGAGTGGTTTTACTCCCCAATCCGATGAGATATGATCATAGCTTTTACCGTCAAGTTGAATCTTTACTGATTGTTGAGTTTGAATCCACCTTTCTTTAAATAGTTCAATGCTAGTTTTGTAATATTTAATAAAGACATACAGAAGCCCATACACATGTGCAGACTGGGTTTACGAAGCATCCTGATTGCAGCTTGTGGAGTTTTACATGAACAGGTCCAAACAGATACATGACCTGGTTCAGCTGGTCATTATCTGGAGTTCCCAGAGCCTTCTTTTATTTATCTGAACCGGTACCAGAACGGATATATGAGCGATCCAGAGCTGAGATGAGAGCTGGGCCATGCGAGTGAGAATGAGCTAGCTGATCCCAATTTATTCCACTACGAGAATACATAAAAACCAGACCAATCAGGAGACGTGAAGAGAAGTCACCTTCCTTTACCATCAAATCATGAGAATATGCCTGAAATATGTGTTATTGTAAAAAGAAAAGGGAGATGAAATTTTTTATGGAAAGTTTTGTTTTATATCCACGTTATTTAGGAAAGTTACTTTTTAAGCTGTATGGAAAGTTTTGTTTTATATCCAGGTTATTTCATAAAGTTATTTTTTTATATTTATGGAAAGTTTTGTTTTATAACCAAGTTACTTAGGAAAGTTTATATAGACCATATATAGATCATATATATAGATCATATATAGATCTATATATAGATCCCATTAAGAAATTACATTCTTTTAAAAAAAAACTTACCTAATTCTTGAAGCATAAACCAAGTTAAATGGGATTGTGGCTACTCTGTCATGACTGAGAAATTCTTTACAGGGATCGCAGATCATAATGGAATCTCTGTTTCTTGAACCTATATTGTAAAAATATTCTCTGCGATTTGAATGCTATTTGAGAAGTTGAGTTATATATTCACTATCAACTTTTTATTAGAAGGATCCAGGTATTATATCTGAATATATATTGTAAAAATATTCTCTGCAATTTGAATGCTATTTGAGAAGTTGAGTTCATGTATTTACTAGACTTGACTGCGTTTGATTTAAAAGGAGATACGTAAGGATTGGGGTAAGCATTTCCATTTGAAATTTTTTTTTTTATAATATATGTATATGTATTATAAGGATACCGACTCCTTATATATATATATATATATATAAAAGATAACCATTACTTGATTATACCATGATTACCATCTTTTTATATTGGAAACCTTTTAATGAATATGTATAAGTTATGAAACTTGGAAAAGTATATTATATGATATTTTGTATTATAAACCTTTTTATGAATAAGTATATATGTTTTGAAACTTGCATTAATAGTTTTTTTTTTTTATAATAGGATCTTTGTGAAAAAAAGAAAAAAAGAAAAAAAGAAAAAAAAGTATGTGTATTTTCCTTGTTAATAGACCTTGGGATGATAGGGAGCTCTACATCTTCATCATTAATAGTATTTATCTTGACATATCCATTGTAAAAAACAATTTCAATTTCACAAGGACCGAACCAATGAGTAGTAAACCTCCCTTTAAAATTTTTGAATCTGTTGTCAAAGAGAAGTGCCTAGTCACTTGCTTTAAATTAATTTTTTATATTTTTTTTATGAATCTATCATGCTATTTTTGTCTTTGTTGTTGAATGAGACAAGTAAATTGGAAAGAATCATGACGCATTTCATCCAGCTCATTCATTTGTACAGTTTTTTGTGTTGTGACTTAGATAGATTGATTGAAAGTCCTATTGCAATTTTGAAGGTTTTAATATGAAATTTATTGGAAGGACTTGCTTACCATACACCAATTCATATGAAAAAAAATAGTAGTAATACTCCATGTTTTTCTATATTCCATTAAAGCTTGTGGAAGCTTTTCTGCAGAAAAGTTCTTATGAAGTTTAACTGTTTTGGTCATAATTGACTCCAAAACCTTGTTTTCAGATTCCACCTTCCCATTGTCTTATGGATGATATGGAGAATAATTTCGGTTTTTGATATGATACTTCTAGGTAATTTCCTGAACCAAATTTATTATCAAATGTTCTCCTTGATTAGTGACAATTTCTCTAGGCACCCCAAATCGAATAAAAATATCTTCAAACATGAGATCCACTACCGAATTTTTGGTTCCTCTAAGTAAATCCTTTTCCTCCACCCACTTGGTGACATATTCATTGCATACCAAAATATACCTTTTTCCTTTTGACAAGGGGTTAATAGGTCCCACAAATTCTAGGTACCATTTCTCAGAAGGTCCTATGAGAACTAGTGGTTGTAGAGGCATCTCATCTATTGGAACTAGATGATCCATTATTTGGAAATTATCACATCCCATGTCATACTTTTTGGCATCTATAAAAAGATTGGGACAATAGAATCCCAAGTGAAGAACCATTTAATTTTTCCTCCCGTTTGCGAAATTTCCTCCACGAGGTTCATCATGGCATGTTTTCAAGATGTCAAATATCTCGTCTTCTTGTACATATATGAGAATAATCAAATTAGGTTCTTTGTAGAAAATCTATCCCTATATCCATGAGTATGGGGAACTTAATCTTATAATCCTTTTCTTTTCTCAAGGTGAAAAATGTGGTGGTTACTTTCCTATAGTCAAATAATTAGCTATTTGTGCAAACCATGGGGGGTTAGTTGATATTGCAAATAAAATTTCATATAGAATTCTATCTTCTACTATAACAGCTTCACCTTGATTATTATGTCTGGAAAGGAAATATGCAACCATATTTTCTTTCCTAGGTATTGTCCAAAATAGTAATATTGAATTTCTATAGCAGCAAAATCCACCTAGTGATTCTTCCCTTTGTTATTGGTTTTTTCATGAGCTATCTAATTGTAGAATGGTTAGTATGGACAAAAAATTCACAACCAGTGATGTAATGTCTAAAATTATTGATAGCATGAACTACTGCAAGAAACTCTTTCTCGTTCACAATATAGTTTAATTCAACATGAATCAATATTTACTAATAAAATAGATAGTATAAGTTAGGAGATTTTCCTTTTGACCCAAAAGTGCTCCTATGGAGGAATCTGATGCATCATTAGAAATGTGGAAGTGTAAAGTCTAGTTTGGTCCTCTTAATAATGGGGCTAAAGAAAGTTTTCCTTGAGTGTATAAAAGGTTAGGATTATTATTAATCCTCTCTTTGACCATATTAGTCTATTTGTTTATGTCCCTAGCTTAGAAGGTATTCATCACTACGCCAGTGCATGGGGGACACATCTACTAGGCATCTACCACTTATTACGCTTGTATGAATTCATTTTGGAGATCTAGTGATCAATCCCTACAAAATAGGAAACCCACTCGGAGTGTCATCAGAAATATCCATCATTTGACTCTAGTAGGTATTCAGTCATGTCCAGTTGTGCTCTGATCCCTTTTAGTTAGATCACTTCCAGTGTCTCTAGCGTCACAAAACAAAGGATAACACAAGGATAACCAACTCCATTACAACTCATCCAAGAAGGGTAATGAGAAGGTTAAGAAGGACACTAGAAAGTAGTGCAATTTCAACAAAATCCTCTAGCACAACATTGATGAATGTCACTCAAAGCAGTCAATAGTGGTCGAGATCAAAGCTTTAGAATGATACCCTAGTTTCAACAACAATTTAGAACCGAATTTCATAGTTGCAAATAAGGGGAAGAAGATCATTGATGTAGAACCCAGCGTCATTGTCACTACCACACAGATTTAGCTAGAGAACTAAAAGGGTCAAACACAAACAATGTCTCCTCCACTGACAAATGTGGGTGGAAGGGAACCCCCCTACATCTTGTTGTCAACAATGACATCCAAAAGAATATGATCTCAACAAAATTCATCAAGAGATTGGAGCTATCGAAAACACTGCACTTACAACCATACATCATTAGTTGGCTATGCCAAAGACAAGGTATCTGTGTCAGTCATCAATTCCATCTACCACATGACATTAATCTTTTCAAAGACAAGGTAGTATGTAATGTTTCCCCTCTTGAAGTATGTGATGTTCTTTTAGGGAATCCATATTTGTGGAAGTGTCATGTTGTATATGAGTCACGGCCTTATAGTGTCATTGTCATTTTGGGAGGACAACTTTATCAAATACTAGAGTAGATTCATCTATCAGAGTCTCTTTGACCTCAACCAAGAAATGCAAGAAGATAATCTCCCACATTGGGAGATTTTCCCTCTTCATAATTTCCTTTGAAGGTGAACATCATATCATAGAGACCTCCACAACCTCTTCAAATGGTCCCTCTAATCAATAAAAATAAGAAGAATGCAAGGCATTGTTTCCATGACTATTTGGGTACCTATATGGATCAAGGTCACGCATTCAAGGTGCTCCTCCAGAAAGAAATCATCCACACCATTTCATACCAAGGATAATAAGGAAATCAAAATTGTTGAATGGGTCCAGTGTATCCATCGAGAGCAATTACATCCCTATCAGGATGTCAAATAAAGGAAACCTTTTCACCTCAACAAATGCATCACTAGCATATGAAATCAACACAGTTCACCATATGGTAAGGAGTTCAATACAATGGATACCATTGCTTCTTAAGGGGGGAGGACTGCTCCAGATGGGTATCAGTGGCCAACTACCTATTCCACTGGATTAATTTTTTTTTTCAAGTTTGGTAGTTTTGATGGGTTTTTGGGTCAAGGGAATGGTATATATGGATATTGGTATCTAGCCACCTATTCCACTAGCTCAAAATAGTTCTTCCAGTTTGGTATTTTTTATGGTTTTTTGGACCCAAAACTTTTAGGGTCATTTTGAGGCCTTAAACGATGATTTTTGGTGACATGGTTATCCATACATAGCCAAATTTAGTCTAGACATCCAAAAAAAAATCTTCTCGACTAGACCTTTTAAACAAGCTACAAACCACTCTAAATAGGGATCGTATGCAAAATTTATGCCCTCAAGAAGTTGGCACCTCAACTAACCAGCTCAAGACCCACAAACCTTTTTACGGATCATATCCTAGGGTTAGGATTTTAGATTTTAGAGTTTTCACCCTCATCCTTATGATAAAAAGGTCGTTTGACCTTCTTTTATAGTAATCTCATCATGAATGAGCATAGTCGCCACATCTCTTCTTAGAGATATAGCTACAAACAATTTAGTTGTTTTTATTTTACAGTTTGTTTTGTTTCATTCATTTAATAGAATCTGGGTTTATTGTATCAATTTGTTCCTTGCATATTCTCTTTCATTTCGTTCTCACATAAATATGGACCAACCTCGATGATCATCACAAGAATATTTAATTGCTCCCCAGATTTCTTTATCGCTACATCATATGCTAAAATCAATGAAGAAAAGATAAAAATATTCACATGGAATGTATCCTGCATATTCCTTCAAATTATTTCTTGCTTAGTTGGCTTCGTTGGAGTTAGGAACTAGACCTCCTTTAAATATATGGGAATCCCCATTTCATATGAGCAAATCCATTCCTTAGAATGGGAAAAATCGCACAAAAAATAAAAGAAAAAAATCAGAATTGGGGGATACTATGGCTAAATCCTATTGGAAAAGTCACCCTCATCAGGTTTGTCCTATCATCTTTCCCTCAATTTAAATGTTCTTATCATCTTGCTCCTGTAGTTGTGATGAAAAATATTAAAAAAAGCATCATAATTTTCTCTGGCAAGGAGGGAAATCATATCAGAAAAAGTTTCACTTGTTAAAATGGGAGTTTTTTAAAGGACCAAAAATCAATTGAGGCATCAATATTCAAGATCCAAAGTTAATGAACTTGGAAATAGGAGCCAATGGAAGGAAATTCTCTGCAAAAAATACTTCACAAAATCAATACTCATATGTTTAGATAATTGTGAGTGGGAAGGGGAGGTATCTGAAAATTTGGTGATTATCCAAATTAATTAGAAATTAATCTAGGGAGGATTATATTGGATTCTTGAAAATGTCAAGAAAATCAACCCCTGGAAAAATGGCATTATGGGAAGGGTTCCTCTTATAAATAAGGTAGGATTCATTGATATAAAGGAGTGGCTTCAAGGACAAGTAATCAAGATCCTATTTGACTTGTGAAAATGGGACGTCGAAGGTAAGTGGTTGAAATGGACTATGGATGTGCCAAACCAATTTTTAAGTCGTTTGACCTTCTATTACAAACGTTGCATATGGTAGATCCAATCATATTGAGTAGTAAACACGGTAGGGGATGGGGAAAACATGGAGTGTTATTTGTTAGGGAAGGATATGGAAAGTTATATCAAACAACCACGCCCACCATTCTCTAGAATATGGGTAAAGATATGGAAACAAGGAAGACTGCCCAAGGTAAATGTATTATGTTGGGTTATTGTCCATAGAAAATTTCTCATGGCCGATAACCTCAAGAAAAGGAAAATATATAAACCATCTCCATGTGTTCTCTGCAAAGAAGATGAAGAAAAAACAAATCACCTTTTATTCAATTGTAAATTCACTAAGCAAGTTTGGGATCACATTTTAAAGGATCTCAATCAAATAATCACCCTCCCAAATAATTGGATCAGATTCTTCCTGAATAGGAAAACACCTACCAAGGAACTCTCTCATGCAAGCCTATACTGTATCGGATTTGAGATTCCTAGCCAAAATATGTGTTGGAAGGTTTGGACCACTAGAAACAGGGAAATAATTGACTCAAACTATACCCTTCCAGCCAAGAGAACTACAAATTCCAAGGCTTTTCCCAGTGAGGCAATTACATCCAGAGGAATTCCAAATTTAAACCATGAACCCTTGACCGAAATTAAGAGATGTTGGAGTCTGTCTTCCTTCCCCAAAACATTCATCAATAGAAGAATCCCATGGGCATGCTCATCTTTAGACCTTCCTAGAAATTGGATTATTATTAGCATATGAAGATGGATTGCATATTTTTAAAATAAATATGAAGGGTGAATATAAGCTTTATTGAAGTTATAGAAAATGTGTGTTTCGGAAACTGGTCAAGTAACACATTCAATAAGCATCTACTTTTAGAAAAACTATAAATGTAACTTTGCATAAGAAGAAATGACTTTTTCTTGTACAAATTTGAAAACCTCTTTAGGGAATTAATAAGGAGAAGCCATTGTTGTCCAAATTGTTGAGGGAGGGACTATGATTCTAATGCTATAATGCATATGGAATTTATTCTATCCATTTTTATTATTAGAATTGTTATGAGGTTGTTTCTTAATGTGTAGATTAGTATCTAATTTATGAAACACTCTTATTTTTGTTTATTTATTAGTTGTTTGACTATAGCCTATGGATGTGGAACTACAACCACTTCTTCAATTGCAAACAATCTTAATTAATCAATGGTTATTTGTATTTATGCATTATTTACCCATTATGGACATGGAACTACAACCACTTCTTCAATTACAAACAATCTTAATTAATCACTAGTTATTTGTGTTTATGCATTATTTACCCATTAATTGTTTGTTGAAAATAATTGTAGAAGTGTAGTTGGTTTTTTTTTAAAGCCCTTTGGCATTAGTTTACATATAAAAATCCATGATAGATATGCATATTGCATATAGAATATGATTTCATTTTCATTTTATCATTTAAACATTTAAAATAAAATTTAAAAAAATGTGATGGTTGTTGGGCTAGAAACTAGATGGGTTCCCTATTCAAAAGATTGAGATGTCTAAGTGACACCTCTCATTGGGTATCACCCATACTATTTGAACATGGTAATTAATTTCCCATGTCAATAGGTAGGGT
This sequence comes from Pseudotsuga menziesii, assembly GCA_001517045.1. NCBI lineage: Eukaryota > Viridiplantae > Streptophyta > Pinopsida > Pinales > Pinaceae > Pseudotsuga > Pseudotsuga menziesii. Next base: position 118,847 of record LPNX010454701.1, read on the forward strand.
CCCCAAACAAGAAGGATCTAAAGGATCCCAAGCTTGTCTTTATTTCTACGAAGAATCTTGACCCATTCACTCACTTAGAGTGGTGATGAGGAAATGATAATTCATGAGTGATAAACCCTTTGATATTCTTTGTAGTAGAGGACTCACTTGGGGGGTGAAGAGGAGGAAATATTTACATACTTTTAGAATTATAAAGATAATCAATGCCTAATGTGATGGTGCAACTTTGACACAATTATGACTTAGGTATAATAGACCAAAGTTGCTCATAGTGGACGTTAATAACTATCATCATCTTCATCGACATTTACATAGTTAAGAATCATGATTCATAACCCTCTATTGTGTGTGTTTGTGTCAGAGGACTCCCTTGAGGGGATGAAGAGGAGGCACGAATTGGATACATTCGAGCAATAAAGAGAATCGATGCTTAATTAGAGTGGTGGTGCACACTTGGACCCAATTATGTAGGAGTTACATAATGATGACTTGTGAGTGATAACCATCTACTACTAGTCTTTGTGCTAGGCAATTCCCTTGGGGGATGAAGAGGAGGCAAGAATTAGGTACTTACAAGAAAGAAATGTAATTGGTGCTAGGAGTGAGGGTGTGTACTTGGGCATGGCAATTATGATTTAGGAGTTGCACAAATATGACTAATCAATGATAACCCTCCACGATTAGTGTTTGTGCTAGAGGATTTCCTTGTGGGTATGAAGTAATTAGACTAAAAACTAGAATTAACTTAGAATGGGAGTGCACACTTGGACACAATTATGCCTTATGAGTTACACATTGATGACTCATGAATTATATTCCTCTACTACTAGCTTTTATGCTAGATGACTTCCTTAGGGAATGAAGAGGAGGCAATAATTAGGTACTCCAAAGTAAGAAAGATAATTAATACTTTTGAACGCATTAGATGATGCAAAGCAATTAGCATTTATGCATCTTTACGAGTCTCCAACCACTATACTTTCTTGTTTGGCTTTTCACTCTTAATTTGTTGTGCATGTTATGTGGATGTGTATACACAAAACAACAATTGAATATACTTATCTTATATAGCATGCATCTTGGAATTGCCTTTATGATTGTAAAATATATTTTCCTTTACTCTATTCATTGAATTGATATTTAAAAAAAAAACTTCCATCACTAAAAATTAAAATAGTTATTTGCATTTTCAATATTATATTTCAACAAGTAGATATATATTCTATGACAAAAAAAAATAGTAATTGTCAATTTTTTTTATATTTACAATCTTAACAAAAAAATTAAAGCTTCTAAAATAATATTTACATCAAAACTGAAACCCTAATAAATCCATAATTAAAATGCAACTATACACACACTCAACTATTCTTCTTTCCACCCAAAAAAATAAATTATATGCTTAGTAATGGGCATCTTCTCCATCTTCAACCTTTAACATTTTGGCACCATGCGACCTGCCACCAATGGCATATAATATTATGAGCATAAATATCACAAGTATATATAGGAACATAACATTTATATTTTAAAAGCAATCTTTTATGAAAGGTAGATAGGAACATAACATTTATATTTTAAAAACAATCTTTAATCTTTATGTTTTTTTGGATTTCACGTCACAAACCTAATATATATATTTATAAAATGTGTAGTCTAAATATTGAAGAATTTGAGTTGGAAGGGATAATTTTTTCTATGATTTTGAAAAAAATTATTATAATTTTTTAAATTTTATAATTAGATTTTTAGATATTATTATTTTTTAAATATTGAATCTATTTTATTATGAGTGGGCCTAATGGTTAAGATCATGTGTTTCCTTTTAGGAGGTCACGGGTTCAAATCTAGAGGGGGGTAGTGTATGTACACCTCTGTAGACTTTAGCAGTTAAATTGTTGCGCAAAAGGGGGTCCCTTGTCCCACAAACAAAGGGGTCTCATACACCAATTTGGTGTCTCGCTTGGCGATGACCTTAAAAATAGATTATTATTATTATTATCATCATTAAAATCTTGAACAAATAAAACTAAATTCAAATTTTATAAAATAATAAAAATACCTGATTCTAATTATAAATGACTATCCTATCCAAATTTTCTAATTTTTATAGATCTCTTTTATAAAATAATATCTACTTTTATATTTTTTGAAAAACTCCAAACAAATGCGGAAAGTTGATCATAAAATAATGATTCACCTCTTTAGCGATATTTATATATTTAAGTATCATTCCTCGGCAAAAGAACGACCCACATTGAAATATATATACATATGAGACACGTGTATATATATATATAACACGGTCAAACTATACATAACATACAAATTTCCATAACCATATTTAGAATGTTTATGAAATTATCACTCGGCAAAAGAACGACCCACGTTGAAATATATATACGTATGAGACACGTTGATATATATATATATATATATCGGTCAAACTGTACATAACATACAAATTTCAATAATGTTTATGAAATTATCACACGTTAAATAATTAAAATGTTTATAAAATTATCACACGTTAAATAAACTAAGATTTGAATGATAAAGTCAATGATCGAAACATCTAACGATGAATTACAATGAGTGAAATGATCTATGAAATAGGATCATTATTTCAAAGATACCAAAAATTATTACAATGATCTATTACGAAATAGGAAAGTTTCCATTTTTTTAAAGATGCCAAAAACTATTACATTTTGGATTTTTCCTTTCTCTCTTCCTTCCTCATAGTCCTATCAAAACATGATTTAATGGATAAATATAAATGAAATTATAAAACACGATAATTAATAGTGCATGACCATTCTAACGTCTATTATTAGTGATTTTTTTTTCATCATTTACTATTTAAGGTCGTAGATATGATTTCCTCTTTACCATTACAATCCATTTCTTCTTTGGATCTTGATTAGGTGACTAGATTTTGGTGTTGTCTTGTTGCTTGATCTTTTTAAATTATCTTCATCTTTAAAGAGGCTTTTATAAGAAATTTTTAAATTGATTCTTCTTCCTTTTCTTAATTTATTATACTTAGCTTACTCAAATTTTAGGAGCGATTTGGGAAGTCTCTATCTTTTATGGAAGAGGGGACTCTATTATCTTTTCCTTTGGGTACTGCATCTCCATAATGAGGGTAGAGAGGAAATATTAGTCTTCATGGGTAGGCACCTTTATTAGAGAGGGCACTAATTGGCTTGTTGTCTGACATCCAAAAGAATATGATCTCAGCAAAATTCATCAAGAGATTGGATCTATTGAAAACACCGCACTTACAACCATACATCATTGGTTGGCTATGCCAAAGACAAGGTATCTGTGTCAGTCATCAATTCCATCTACCACACGACATTAATCTTTTCAAAGACAAGGTAGTATGTGATGTTTCCCCTCTTGAAGTATGTGATGTTCTTTTAGGGAATCCATATTTGTGGAAGTGTCATGTTGTATATGAGTCATGGCCTTGTAGTGTCATTGTCATTTTGGGAAGACAACTTTATCAAATACTAGAGTAGATTCATCTATCAGTCTCTTTGACCTCAACCAAGCAATGCAAGAAGATAATCTCCCACATTGGGAGATTTTCCCTCTTCATGATTTCCTCTGAAGGTGAACATCATATCATAGAGACCTCCACAACCTCTTCAAATGGTCCCTCTAATCAATAAAAATAAGAAGAATGCAAAGGCATTGTTTCCATGACTATTTGGGTACCTATATGGTTCAAGGTCACGCATTCAAGGTTCTCCTCTAGAAAGAAATCATCAACACCATTTCATACCAAGAAAAATAAGGAAATCAAAATTGTTGAATGGGTCCAATGCATCCATCGAGAGAAATTACATCCCTATCAGGCTGTCAAATAAAGGAAACCTTTTCACCTCAGCAAATGCATCGCTAGCATATGAAATCAACACAGTTCACCATATGGTAAGCAGTTCAATACAATGGATACCATTTCTTCTTAAGGGGGGAGGACTGATCCAAATGGGTATCAGTGGCCAACTACCTATTGCACTGGATTAAAATGTTTTTTCGAGTTTGGTAGTTTTGATGGGTTTTTGGGTCAGGGGAATGGTATATATGGATATTGGTATCTAGCCACCTATTCCACTGGCTCAAAACAGTTCTTCTAGTTTGGTAGTTTTTACGGTTTTTTGGACCCAAAACTTTTAGGGTCGTTTTGATGCCTTAAACGATGAATTTTGGTGACACAGTTATCCATACATAGCCAAATTTAGTCTAGACATCCAAAAAAAATCTTCTCGACTAGACCTTTTAAACAAGCTACAAACCACTCTAAATAGGGATCGTATGCAAAATTTATGCCCTCGAGAAGTTGGCACCTCAATTAACCAACTCAAGACCCACAAACCTTTTTACGGATCATATCCTAGGATTAGGATTTTAGATTTTAGAGTTTTCACCCTCATCCTTATGATAAAAAGGTCGTTTGACCTTCTTTTATAGTAATCTTATCACGAATGAGCATAGTCGCCACATCTCTTCTTAGAGATATAGCTACAAACAATTTAGTTGTTTTTAGTTTACAGTTTGTTTTGTTTCATTCATTTAATAGAATTTGAGTTTATTGTATCAATGTGTTCCTTGCATATGCTCTTTCATTTCGTTCTCACATAAATATGGACCAGCCTCGATGATCATCACAAGAATATTTAATTGCTCCCCGAAATTCTTTATCGCTATATCAAGTGCTAAAATCAATGAAGAAAAGATAAAAATCTTTACATGGAATGTATCCTGCATATTCCTTCAAATTATTTCTTGCTTAGTTGGCTTCGTTGGAGTTAGGAACTAGACGTCCTTTAAATATATGGGCATCCCCATTTCGTATAAGCAAATCCATTCCTTAGAATGGGGTTCCAACTTGGTGTGTTTGTTGCACTGATGAGGCTCACATTCTTGATTGGCACCGGTTGCAGGTCTTGGGTTTGAAAGTTTTAAAGGCCAACTAAAAAAACCATTTTTATTTATATAATTTTTTTGAAACCTCCGACCAATTTACAATTTACAGCGAAGTCCTTCTCAGGTGGCAACAATATATACATTGAATGACATGAAAGCTTTACCAATTTACAATTTACAGCAAAATCCTTCTCAGGTAGCAACAATATATACATAGAATGACATGAAAGCTTTTTACTTACCGTGGATCTGTTGGGCTCTGCGATACTTCCGAGGCCAGGCCTCCATCCTCACCCTCTACAATTGGCGATAGTTTGGCGGCCCTTCCAGCGCTGGGACGAGTATCTACGAGGTTCTTGGATTTTTCTTGAGAATTTAACAGAGAGACCATGTCCTTTTTCTTCATTATCACTTTCAATCGGAGGCCACTGTTCCCCGCGTCACCATCTATTTGCGTCGATGAAACAATCTGGAAGCAACCCCTCCGTTCCAGAGCCCTTACTCTTAATTCATTCAATCTGGAAGTTGCGCTCACGTTACTACTCGGTGGAATCGGAACCAGACAGTAGATTTTACCAGCCTGGAGGCGAGCAGTGTGATGAAGAGGCAAAGCATGAAGAAGCCCAAGCCGTTTGACAGTTTCTGCGTCGAATATCCAGTGATCAGGGAACTCCTGGGCAATTTCGTGAACGGAACGAGGACCCTGCAATTCAATGATTTCTCCGCTCACTTTCATCAATTTTATTGAACGCCGGGGACAAAGTCTGAGCGAGGCGTAATTCTTTAATGTCCCCGGTTTCGACCCCGTTTGCATGATGTATATATTGTAATTAATTATGGTGAGGAGCTCAAGGCAAAAGCCCCACCATCGATTTGGTTGTGTATGTTTCGGCAATGGGGATAATTGCCGATGGTATGTCGTGCTATCTGACACATTTTAATGTGGCATCATGTAAACACGCACATCAATTAAAACTAAAACCACAACCAGCTACGGCAGTGCAACGTTGAATGAAAAGGGCATGGTTCCAACGGATAAGGGGTGGGGATGTCAAACCTTGGTTATGGGGGAAAAACCCAAGTTTTGTTACCTTGTTGATTTTCCATCTTCCCTTGTCAACCTCTTTAATGTTTGTTGGGTAGCCGAGGAGTAATGGCTGCTGGTGGTTGAGGCAGTTAATGCCTTTGGGAGTGGGGTGGCAGGACTGTCAGTCCTTTTCCCACCTGCCCACTCCACCCACGTTTTCCATTCTTCTCCCTCGCGCACTCTTCCCTGGCCAGTTCACTCTACCCACGATTTTGGTTGTTCATCTCCTCACGCAGACATTCATCTTCACCCCACGAGTTGCTAAACACCCACGAACTGCAAAATCGCATCCTTCCTGTTGTGTGTGCATCCACGGACAAAAACGAAGCTGTTTTTCCTCACACAGGGCCTCCATTGTCTGTTCTTTTCCTTGCTGGGTCGGATTGTTTACCCACGCACAGGTATTCTTTTGTTTGGGGCGCACATAGTGAGCTGAGAGCCGTGCTCTTGCATCCACGACTGACTGTGAAGGGCCATTCACGTTTTTGGCTGTCTCACAGATTAATTGGGTCGTTTTTCCCTGCTGTAAGTTGTGCTCATTGGTAGATTTCGAGGCTGTAGTCTTCCCCATGTTGTGAATGTAATTGTTGTTACGTTTGGGGGCCATTGTAAATTCGAGTGAGAGTCATTTTGGCCACGATAGGGCCAAGAATGACTCAGGAATTCATTTTCCCTGTTTAAGCTGTGACAGCTAAGTAATTGCTTGAGTGCAATGGTTAGTCTTCGGACTGTGCTGGCTTGGCTTGTCTGTTGAAAGCCTGTGAAACCCAGCTGTGTTGGTTTGCTGTTTGTGCCCCTTGGCTATGTATAAGCCTGCAATTGACCCTTATTCCGGAGGAATCATGCCCAGCTCGGGGGTGGCAACGTTGCTGAGAGACTGATGAGCACGCTGGCCTATGGTTGGGTGGAACGTTGCAGCGGCGTAGCTGGTTGCAGGTTAATTCTTCATTAAAAGATAAGTATTGCTGGTTACTTCATCTCTATAATTTATATTGATGTTAAATGCTGAAATGTCTATGTTTGCTTCCGCTGATTGTTTGAAGGGCTGTGCATCCTTGTATGATAAATTATGCCTGTTGTTTAAGCTTTAATTTTAGCATTGATCTCCTTTGTTTTTATGTTCATGGGCTGTTTGCCCGGTTGTGTTGATGTTCGTCGTGTCCTCTTCGCCGGGTGAGGGACGGGGACGTGACAGTATGGTATCAGAGCTCAAGGTTGCAGCAATGGGCCTCTATGGGCCAAGAAGATGCAGTGACAGAAGGTAAAATTACCCTCTATGTCCAGTAGAACAGCAGTGAGCCAACGAATTCAGAAAAATCGCCTAAGTGTTGAGCGGTCGGACCACTGGAGGAAGTGGAATTCCGCTGTTGCGGAAGGATTGATGAAGTCTCACATCCGCCATTGCGGACGGTGAAGCGATTCCGCGTCCGATGTGAGAGCCATCCGATTGCCGACGGAGAAGAAATTTTGGAAATTTGAAAATTTGTCTAAGTGTTGGAGAAATCGGAAGGGAGAGTTGTCCGACATCCGACGTTACGAGAGTCCGCCGACGTCCGACTGTCAAGTGGTTCTAAGTGCCAAATCGGAAGAGCTGGCGAAGTGGTCGTTTGTCGTTGCGGACGAACTAGTGAAGTTTTCCGTTCGCCGTTGCGAAAGATGAAGGCATTTGCCGGCCGATCAAAAAGACTGCCGACGCCGCAAGAGACAGTGCGCCGATCGGAAGGGAAATTGGTCCGACGTCCGCCGTTGCGGAAGCCAAAGACATCCGACAGCCGACGTTGCGGAAGGTTGGAGCTTCTGAGGAGCCGACATTGCGGAAGGTTTGGAGCTTCCGGGGAGCCGACGTTGCGGAAGGTTTGAAGCTTCCGGGAGCCGATTCTGCGGCTGCGAGATTGGTTTGAGAGCCGACTCAGCGGACGGGATAAGGGTTCCGAGAGCCGATTCTGCGGCTGTTTTTCAGTGAATTGCAGGGCTGAAAAGGAGAAAAATGGCAGCAGGGAAGCCACAAGGGGGCAAGCCCCCTTGACCCCAGTCGTCCCTTGAGACAGTCGTTCTTGTGAGAAGGAAAATCCTGTGTTTTGGGCAAGAGTTCGAATCAGAGGGATTTCACAAAGGACAAGAAGGATGCCGAAAATGCAGCTGCCAAAATGGCTCTGAGATCATTAGAAGAATGTGAAAATTCTACTTTGCAGTAGTGTAATGAAAGTGCCGAGATTAGTGAAAATATTCATTCTTGGAAGTGGTGTGGTTTTCACATTCGAGGTCGGAATGACGCATGTGAATAGGCGTTGGAAAGCTTATCCAGCAAGGAACAAGGATAAGTGACCGACATCTGAGCATGAAGCAGCAAAGTGCTAATGATGGCTGCTGCTATCAAATGGAAAAATCTGGACAATTGCATGCCAGGGGCAGCAAGGACTATGAAGTCAACCAGCTGCTGTGTGGAAAAGGAGTTCCGTGCCATGATGAAAGACTTGAAAATGGAAGTTTTTCTTAAAACCCTGTCTTTCTAATTATGTTGCATTTCCTAAGTTTATGCATGAAATGCATAAGGATATGTGTTGCAAGCATAGGATATTGCATGTTGGTAAGAATATTGGGAATCATATATTTATAATGAACCACTAATGATCATCATTGTTTTGATGTTGGCATTAGTGGACAAACCAACGATGACATGGACCTAGCGGAATATGTTGGTGAAGCTGATGGAATGTGATCAGCAACCCTCTGGAAAGGGGATAAGGCAACAAGTCCATGACAAAAGTTGGCGAACAGATGCTGCAATATCTTGCAAATGACCAACCCAATTGGTTATGTCAAGGGTGTGAGTATGACCCATGCAGGTAAGAGTTTGCTTATGACAGATTCCATGGATTGGTCCAGGTAAGAGACCTCATACCATGTGAATGTTAGAATGTAGAAATGTGTCATGCCTATATATGTTGATGACATTGATTATAATCATGCATCCTATATGAATTAGTCATGGTTAGGCCATGCACGGTATATTGAATGCAAGATAGCATGAATGGATAGGCATTGGAAAGATTTTGTGAACCTTGTAGTTATGCAATGAATGTATGCATATGAAGGGTGTGAGTGACTGATTGCCTAAGTAAAGGTGCAAATGTTGTGATGCCTTGCATGAATGCATTGAGATGAATGCATGTGATATGCGGACTAACTAACAACTGAAATGGTGAATTAATGACAATTTAGGAACCATTTCAGAGGTTGCTATGAATGCAGGATAGTCATGATCAATTGGCTACCAGAAATGTTGTATTGAAGAGCAAGGTGGTATGAATGATACACTTGTGAAGTAAGGGTATCTAAACCTTCATTTAATTGCATGAATGCTGTGATTATACTTGCAATGTTAGCATGATAATGATTGCACGAAGTAAATGAGTTCTGGTATATATATTGATGTGACTAACCTTTGAAGTATTTGAATTTTATAAATTCTGAAAATGCTTCAGTGGTGGTTGTAGCAATGAGATAGTTATATGCATCTAGACTTACCAGGTGATTGGTTGATTGAAACTCATGTTTCAGGTAGATTACTTCGAGCATGGCATTGAGAGGTAAGATCCTGACCAATGCCAGAATCTACCATATGATATGCATAATAGGTTGTTAAAATTCGAATTGTGAATTTCGGATTTGAGAAATTGCTGACAACCACTAGTCACTATTGGCTTGCATAAGCTTGTGTTTGGATGTTTGAAGCTTATGATTCAGGTATATTATTCCAAGAATGGCATTGAGAGGTAAGACCCTGACCAATGCCAGAATCTACCACATGAAAGAGGTTGTTAGGATTCGAATTGTGAATTTCGGATTTGAGGAATTGCTGACAACCACTAGCCACTGTTGGCTTGCATAAGATTGTGTTTGGTTGGTTGAAATTCATGTTCCAGGTAGATTATTCCGAGAATGGCATTGAGAGGTAAGATCCTGACCAATGCCAGAATCTACCATTCATGAGAAGGGTCTCATAGTTGTAAAAATAGTTGGTATGGGTTGTTAAATTCGAATTGTGGATTTCGGATTTAAGAGTTGCTAACAACTACTAATCATTGTTGGCTTGTATGAGATTGTGTCAGGAGGGACACATGGTAAGTGGGTATTCATGCTATGATAGTAAGCATAAAATTATAATGGGCATAGTAATGCTGCTTATAAGAGACCCACAATTGAGCAAGTCAATTTCTCTAGTAGATAGAATTGCAAAATTCTTGTTGAATTTAATTGCTAATGTCATTGCTTGGTTATGGAACGATCAAGTTGGATTGTAGTATCAGGTAATTACTGACTGTTTGGCTATCTGATGAATATGTCAGGAGTACACACTGCAGGAAGATCATGTGTGATGACCTGCAAGAGCCAAACTTCATGGGAAGGTTTTCCCTTATCTTGGAAATGGGTTTAGGTGAAATTCCATTGGACATTTTGAAAATGTCTCGTCTGCACTGCATGTTCGGTGATAACATGAGTAAGATGGTATGGATTATGTCAGTGAGACAGGTGTGAATATGAAATATAAATAGGAAGCAGGGATGGGGGCTTGGTTTGCTTAAACCTAGTGATTGGAAACCACACAGACAGAGCTAGAGGGTTGAATTTCTTCTCCACAACCCCGGGATAGCACTGGAAGGGAATGCAGGGCCTGAGGGACTGAGTAGCAGAGAAGGGACTTATTCCTTGTGTTGGGTGTGTGTGGGTGTCTTAGAAGTCAGGATAGTTCTGGTGTAGGTGTTCCTGGCTCTGCAGCGAGCTTACCAGCTTAGCATTCAGCTTTTCCCAACTCCTTGACGGTGCCTAACAGATACAAAGGCATACTGCGACGGCAAATGGATAAGTGTTATGTGACCTTTGCTAAGAATATGCATGTTTAATTTTTAAATTTCATATGCAGAACATGTTTTGATTTATTCCATGATGACCGATCGCTTGAGTATGAATAGGGCCTACATGGCACACACCGGAAGAGAGTGCACACTTTTCTGATGTCGAGTCATGAAAGGGTTTTCAATATTGATTACAATCTAGGGAGTGGACGCACTCTTGGTGTCTCAATACTTGATAGTGAATGATATGAAATGTGATTACGGTTTTAAGAGCAATAACGCTGATGAGTTTTCTTGTATTGCTTCTGTTGCTTCTGTTGACAGGCTAAAGGTAAAAGGTAAAGGTAAAATGGTAAATGGTTGTTGTGAGGGGTTACGGAGTAAGGGTTATGGTCGATATAAGTGTATGTTGGTATAAGTGTATGGTTGGTATAAGTGTATGTGTCATTGTTGACATGAGTGTATAATGGGCTGTGATGTGCCTAAGGATCCATAGTAGATCCTAGACCTGGAAATGGTCATGATAAAGTTCCAAGCCCAGTTGACATGGTTATGTACTAGTTGGACATTGACTATTTGATGTTGAGGAAAAGCCTGCGTGCTGACCTAACATCTAAGTCCATAGGCGATCCCAAGGCTTGCAAAGCGAAGCAGGATCCCGTGGACGAACGAGGAAATGTACAATACAGATAAGTATTGGATTGTTTTGCTTATGAATATACATGTGTGTCTGATTTGGCTATGATGTTTTAAGCTCTTGTTCTAGAGGTAAAACTGATGAAAATAAACTAAACATGTGAATCTATTCAATGTTTGGATATAGGTATCGCGGGAAGACAGGACTATGAGAGCATCCTAGGGGTGCATGTGGACATGTGACTGTCCTGGAAAGCTCGGAATGAGCGGTAATGAAAAAGGTGCTTGTAGGACGGGGGAGTCCTAGCAGCCGAGACAAACCATGTGGAGAGACTCCATGGTTTAGAGGTCTGGAATAGACCAAAGACACTAAGTGTCATGACCAAG
>LPNX010454701.1:140769-188596 GCA_001517045.1 Pseudotsuga menziesii
GGAGTAATCTCAACCCTCCTAAGACATCCATATTATGCAAGTTTTGTATTTCGATCTTTACATATTCATCTTAGATTTGCTATGCATTCTTTTGTTTTCAATTATGTGTACATATTTTCAGGTTGATTGCTGACATGAGCATTTGTGTGTAGTTTTGTATCTTGTTTGGTTTTACAATTATGGTGATGTCAACAATTGGGGGATTTAGAAGCCTTCTCGCTGATGCATATACTTATCACTTTTACCACTGAATGTGATGTGAATGACCAGTGAAGTTACAGTTTCAAAAGAAGTTGTTGTAACAATGATATAGACTTTTTAGTTACGGTTGTTAGATACAGGATCTCCAAATTATACATATTTTTTATTTTGATGTAGATACATTATTTCTAAATCAGACATGTATTTTTATGCAGATATCTAAAATAAACATAGAGTTGTCATTATCATAGTCTTTGTACTCCCTATTCCCAAGTACAAATCTAATTTATTAGGTTGAATATTATTTTTGAAAATGTGATGTTAAAGTTTAAATATAAATGTTAATAACAAAGAATATGCATGTTTTTCAGTTTCTATCAAAATTCTTAGCAAATAAATAAATAAAACTTTAAGATAATTTTAAAATTAATTTGAGCAAAATACAGAAGCTTTTAAAATAAATTTATATTTATGTTAATGCAAATTATTTTTTCTTCCTGTTAGTTTATAACATCATCCTTACCATTATTAGAACTTTGGAAGAGATATATTGCCTTATTATAAAGTTGTAAAAGCTTCTTCTTTTCAATGTAACTCTAACCAGGCCACTGTGGGACCAAGTGAATTATTTGATAGAAAAAAAAAGATTTGACAATTGCAATAGCAGATGCTTGTAATCTTTACTAGAAAATTACAAATTTTATTTTTACCAAACAACTATGCCTATCAAAAAAATAAACAATTTTGGCTTTGAAAAAGAAGATAGACAATACTACATGCTTGTAATCTTTACTACAAAACTACAAATTTTATTTTTACAAACAATCATATCTATCAAAGAAATAAACAATCTTGACTATTAAAGAGAACATAAATAAACAATCCTGACTATTAAAGAGAACATAGACATTAGTCCTACTACAATTATGGTTTTACAAAAAAACCACATCTCTCAAAGAATAATTAGTGTTGTTGTAAAATAGAATATAGAAATAAGTCCTTTTATTATAATTATCATTTTACAAAACAACTATGTCTATGAAAGATATAATTATTTTTTATTATAAAAAAATGCAATTATAAAATTACATGCCTATGAAACTACAAATTTTATTACAAAACTAAAACTACTACAAATTTTAATTTTCTTTGATATAATTTTACTACAAAACTACAAATTTTACTTTTACAAAACAATTATTTCTATAAAAAAAATAAACAATATTGACTATGAATAGGCATTAATCCTTCTACTACAATTATGGTCTTAAAAAAAACCACTTCTATCAAAGAAATAATTAGTGTTGTTGTAAAATAAAATATAGAAATCAGTCCTTTTTGTAATTATCATTTACAAAACAACCATGTCTATGAAAGATATAATTATTTTTTATTATAATTATCATTTTACAAAACAACCATGTCTATGAAAAATATAATTATTTTTTGTTATAAAAAAAATTGCAAACATAAAATCACATGCCTACGAAAGATACAACTATTCTTGGTTATAAAATAAACTAGCAATTGCCCCAAGGAAGGTGCAATAATACGCCTTTAAGGTAGTTGTTAGCGGGTAAGCGAGGAAAAAAAGTGTAACATTGAAGTGAGCAAAAAAAAAATGGAGCATTTCAATGTATTGAAAAATCAGAAAATTAACAGTTTAACAGTACATTATATAGTGAAGATGCCATTGCATGGGAGAAACATATCTGATGAAGAAAAGAAGTCAATGTGTAGTCATAATCTGGAATTACTTGCAGTCCATGTGGTTCCAAAGTTCATAATTGTGCTAGCATAGGTTATCAAAACAGCTTGGAAAACAAACATTTGATGATGGTTTATATAGTTCTAACTTCTCACATTAACAAAAGCCCTGTTCAAGGAGTAGACATTTTTCGCCAAAATGGTACAAATTTGAAGACATTTCCTACACTTCACAAATATAGAAAAGAACATCAAGAAGAGTAAAAGCAAAGATTTCAGTATATATATACCTTTGATAATTCAAGGTAATAACACAGTATTAGTGAACACTCTTGACAGTGTATGATAAGTAGTCAAACTAACGATTATCAATCCATCATACATCAATTGACACAATTGAAGACAATATCAGTACCCATTATACTGTTTTAGATGATACAATGTGCTGCCAACCACGATTCATTATCATCCAATCCATCAATAGATGATTGAAACAATTGCAAACAAAGTAGTTATCAATAATTACATCTCTAGCTAAACCCTATAGATTCTAGAATCTTGACAAATCTGCAGATTTTGGAATCTTCTGCAATGGAGCCTGGAGGTACTGTTGAGTCTCCGGGAGATTTGGCAGTTAAATTTGGTGCCCATAAGGCAACAGATTATAGCCCTATTAACGGAAAATTGGCATTACAGATTACAAGCCCAGATAAACAGAACCCAAATCTTTTTCACTCAACGTCTGTGATAGAAGTGATCACTCTGACAGAATTGGACCAAGTATCATCAGCAGTGCATAAAACACTAAGATAAATAGAACCCAAATCTTCTTCACTCAACCTTCTTTTCGTTCTAAGGCAACATTGGGTTATACAAAGCTGTCTACAAAGGCATCAACCGCTGCACCTCCCCTCAATACCATTTCAACAACTTTAAATACGGTTGTGCAAGCCATCTGATATGTTTGGATGATCTGATCCAGAATATACCCAAGTGTAGTTGGATTTGGGACAAAACATGCCCGTTGCTAGTGCGTTATTTTTTATGTACATGACTAAAGTATACCAAATCCCCTTTCAAACAAAAATAGAGGGCATATAGACCATTGAATGAAACCCTTAATGCCATCAATGAAACCCTTAATCAGGGAAGGCAAATTCATTAATATATACAGAAAAATACAAGGTAACAAAGACAATATATTATGTTTCAGAGTTAAAAGAAGTTCGAACAGGTAACAGTATTCGTCGCGTGCCACGGTGGATCACTTCTTAATCAATATGAGCAACACAGAAAGATTTTCCAAAATAAGCTCAAATTTCGCTGAGAGGGGTTTTATGATTGAATGTAGGAGGATTATGCATGGAATGGCGAGCCTGAGCAACGATTTCACCTGTGCCTTTGTTTTTCATTTCCACAACTACTGTAGAAAGGCCTCCATTGTGACCCAGAACCCTCGCATCGATCTCAATTTCATCCTGATCCAGCCAAATTCAACTTCTAATTACATTTGCTTGGACAAAATTTATGGGCAAGCCAAGAATAAATGTGAGAATGGGTATTATGTTGACTTTGAATGGATAAATATATGAAACGTTGTAGTCGACGAGGACCTTCAATGGGAGACCACATGACACGATAGCAGCTCCACAAACAAGGCTGAATTTGGATTCCTCTGAGAGCAAAAGAAACTGAAAGTGTTGGTGCTGTGTTTTGGAGCCACATTGTGGCCCTTTTACAAGAATCCTCCATCACAGCCACCTGCACCTGCACAACTGATGTTGTCTCCACTTCACCCTATTAACGGAAAACTGGCATTACAGATTACAAGCCCAGGGAAAATAATATCATTTCTCAAAATTTTCCTCTCCGATAACTATAATTATACTCTTTCTTTTCTCTACTTCTGGAAAAGTAGCCATGGATAAAATATATTTCTTTGAGGAATGGGCTAGGTGGAGTCATTAGTTACTTTGATTCTCATGCCATTTTATACTGCATGTTCACTTATTTGAAACTCATGACTTACTGACGTTTGTGAATATGGAGTAGGATAACTGATAAGTTTGTTATTTTATGATAACACATAGCATTAGTCTTCATTCTGCAGGTTTAAGTCAAACAAACCATAGTCATTTTGCCTGCATTTTGGAGAAGCATGTCTTTTATGCCGTGCATATCACAGAAAAGTCATCCAAGTTTCAATGGATCTTTACTGGTGTCCATATTCAATACAACCAATGCACTATTTAGATTTAAGGCGCCGTTACATATAGTCATGCATAAACATGAGTTGATGGATCATCACACCCTCATTTTGAACATGTCCATTGGGTATGGTGCATATCACAATTTAGATGGTTTGCTAGGTATATACGCATATATTACACATTTAGGCACATACAAGCATGGAAAATTGATGGATGACCACACCCTCAGTTTGAATCCGGGGATGTAATGTTTGCTTCCAGTGAAAGGTGCATATTAGAGTCACTTGAATTTAGACTGCTAATGACCCTATTCAATGTAACCAATGCACCAGAGTCAATGCACTGTCACACATATAGGAAGTGGAACATACAAACACGAAAATTTGATGGATCACTGCACCCTCAGTTTGAACCTATGAATGCAAGGTTTCCTTCTAGCGTAAGGTGCATATTAGATTCACTTGAGTTGGGACTGTTAGTGTACAGTTTAATATACCTGATGCACCATCTAGATTCAATCCATGGCTACACATCTTTCCACATAAATGCAAAGAGTTAATGGATAACCAGAACCTCAGTTTGTATGTTTGAGTGTAAGAATTGTTTCTAGTATATTTTTATGACAAAAATGGGTTGATATAGTCTGGTTTCTCTTGTATTTTTTAGGTTTTAAACAAGGTATGGAATCTGTTGCCTCATGGGCACCAAATTTTACTGCCAAATCTCTCGGAGACTCAACAGTACCTCCAGGCTCCATTGCAGAAGATTCCTGAATCTGCAGATTTGTCAAGATTCCAAAATCTACAGGTTTTGGCTAGAGATGTAATTATTGATAAATACTTTGTTTGCAATTGTTTCAATCATCTATCAAAGGTATATATATACTGAAATCTTTGCTTTTATTCTTCTTGATGTTCTTTTCTGTATTTGTGAAGTGTAGGAAATGTCTTCAAATTTGTACCATTTTAGCCAAAATGTCTACTCCTTGAACAAGACTTTTGTTAATGTGAGAAGTTAGAACTATATAAACCGTCATCAAATGTTTTTTTTCCAAGCTGCTTTGACAACCTATGCTAGCACAATTATGAACTTTAGAACCACATGGACAACAAGTAATTCCAGATTATGACTACACATTGGCTTCTTTTCTTCATCAGATATGTTTCTCCTTAAATTGTTAATTTTCTGATTTTTCAATACATTGAAGTGCTCCATTTTTTTTTTGCTCACTTCAATGTTACACTTTTTTTCCTCGCTTACCCACTAACAACTACCTTCACGACGTATTATTGCACCTTCCTTGGGGCAATTGCTAGTAATAAACGTCAACAACAACAAAATTATAAATTACGACTACATAAACTCAACGTCACAACTATGTTAATAAACGTCAACAACAAAATTATAAATTACGACTACATAAAATCAATCTGGACTACACTTGTCTCATCCTCCTCTATAGATAAAAAACCTATAGACTATAGTCCACCCCAAATCCCAAATAAAAAAGTCTATCAACATAATAATTAAAAATTAATTTAATAACTTTTAAATTTAATTTATAACATTTAATTATTATATAATTATGAATAAAAAACAACAGTTTTAACTAAAATTTATAAATTTTTTAAGTTAAATTTATCAAATTTTTAATGTTATTAAAATTTAATTATAATCCAAGTTTTATACCTATCTAAACTTGTTTTTAAATTTTATTTTATTGTAAATAAACTAAAATATATCAAACTTTCATGCTAACTAAATTTCAATAAAAAGAGAAAATAATCCCAACTCATATAATGGGGATGAAAAGTTTTGTTTTCTGAGTGTTTGAAAAGGACTCTTATGTTGATGATAGAGTTTCTTAAGTTTGGATGAATCTTTTAAATTTCTAGTATTATCAACAAAAATATCTTAGTTAAGTATGTTTATCTTATATTTATATTTATAGAATTATAGGTAAGTTTGATATTTTCAAAGCCTAGCTTAGCTTAGGCTTTTAAAAATAGTTTAAAAGTTTGCTTAATTTAACAATAATGTTGTCATTTTTATGTTGTGTAGAAGAATTGGTAGAGTACATTTATGGATTGTAAGTATTTGAATAGAACTTAGGTGGAAAGGATAACACTCCATCCCATAACCATTAGATTTAGACAATTAATTATTACAATCATTTTTATTAATTAAATATTTACAATTATTATGTTAGGATAAGATAGTAAATTTTCCCCAAGTGTTTGGCTCTGCACAAAGGTCACCTCGCATCATTCTTGTGTTGTAATGCCCCCCTTCTCCAAGAGTGGGTCATTTTATATTCATTGCTATTATTAGAATTGTTAAATGAGAGTTCTTCTTATTGTCTAGATTAGTCTCTAATTTGTGATGCACTCTTATTTTGTTTATCTCTTGGTTGTTTGACTATAGTCTATGGATATGGAAGTGTAGCTACTTGTTCAATTACAAACAATTTTAATTAATTACTTGTTATTTGTATTTCTACATTATTTACCCACTAATTATTTGTTGAAAATAATTTTAGAATTGTAGTAGGTTTTGTTTTTAAATCTCTTTGTCATTAGTTTATATATAACAATCTAGGATAAGATAGATATACATAGTATATATAGTTTTGACTTAGCAAAAACCAAGACTTTCTGAAGCTCACCAAAATGATGGGCTCCCTAAGACTACAAGATCTAATTGAGACCTCTCATTAAGTATTGTCCCTACTATTTGAACATGGTAATTTCTCATGTGGATAGATGGGATCGAAAAAAAAAAGGATCCAAAGGATTCCAAGCTTATCATTGTTTCTTAAAAGAAATCTTGACCCATTCACTCACTTAGAGTGGCGATGTAGACAATGATGATTCATGAGTGATAAACCCTTTGATAGTCTTTGAAGTAGAGGACTCCCTTGGGGACGAAGAGGAGGCAATAATTATATACTTTTAGAGAATCAATGCCAAGTGTGGTGGTGCAACTTTGACACAATTATGATTTAGGAATCGGAACGAGGCGTGCAGAGTGATGAAGAGGCAATGTATGAAGAAATCAAAGCCGCGTGACAGTTTCTTCATCGAACAAGTCGCGTGACAGTGACCAAGATACTCCTCGCCAATTTCGTGAACGAATAGAGGACCCTGCACTTCTCCGCTCACTTTCATCAAAAGATTTGTAGCTTTTGTAGAATCTGTGGGTATGGCAAAATTCTGAGCCCCACACGAATGATACACTCCATGACACATCTTATCTCGTCTTAATTGGAATTGGATTGATGTTTCGTCTAGTGAGTATTTCAACCGTTGTATTTAATGACTAGATAGTGAATCAGCAATCGAGATAAGCTTAGGGATATAGTGGTAGTAGAATAAGTTTAAAGTATATTTAAAATATTTATTTTTAATTAGTTTATATATATTTCAAAATTTAAAAAAAAAACTTTATATTAAGTGTATATACATATACATAAATAAAATCTTTAAATAAAATATTTAGAGTGAGATTTTGATTTCTCAAAAAATGGCAATACTCTTCCATTTCTCTATAACAAACTTCTAAATTAAATCAAACTTTAATTTTCAAAATTTTAAATAGGTTAGAACTAAGTTTTGAAACTTTTACTTTATTTTAAATACCAAAATATATTAAACTTTAAATTAATTCAAATTTTAATTTTCTTAAATAAATAAATTTTAATAAAATAAAGACATTATTACTTCAAAATATAAATCCATATTTATTTAATTATAGGAATGTTAAGGTATCTAAAACTAATATAGATTCATCTTAAATTTGGATTTATCTTTTTTTAACAAAAACGAGAAAAATTATATTATATAAAACGAAGGAGATTACAAATGCCCTTACGACCCAAAAAACTGGCATTAATCAAAGTTTAGCTATCAAAACATTTAGACTCGAGTCTGAAAATTGCTCAAAGTTGAATAGAGCAGTACATAGTTTTTCAAAAAACAGACTATCCACTTTTACAGTATAAATCTTAACATTTTGGCCGCATAATAGACAACAAAAAAACATATGCAACTAGACTAAAATAGAGAAAATCATATCTCCATCAGAGTCCCTTCCTCAGCAGGCTAAACTGTGGAGACTTCATCCATTGGAGACACCTCGGTTGGCTCACAAGAATGCCTAGTTTCTTCTTTCCCTAGCGAACTAATTTTAGCTTGCATCACTTCTAATATTTCCTTCAAATGCACATAACAAGCCTTGTTTCGCTCATTTTCCAACATCTTTTTCTCCTGGTGAACCCTCCTGAGTCCGAGAATGGCATTTCTCAACTATACCAGCCTTCCAACCGTGACCCATTCCGCTTTCAGCAGCCTACGACGTATATCCTCAACCTTGTCAACTTGTACATGGTATCCTCTTTCCAAATCATCCAGCCGAGTTCCCGCCCATGTAATATCCAAAGAGATGCATCTATTCTCTTCCAAAACCCTTAGAGACCTCATACACACAATGAAACATCTTCTTGTAATCGGCCATAACATTTTTCATCTCCATAACCCCGTGCAAAATCCCCTCAATTTTATCCTCTTCCTCTGAGTGAGGCTTGATGGAGAGCTTATCCATTGCTTTGATATTCTTCACACACCAGGGGGTTACGACAAGCAGAGAAAGGTTTCGGTTCACTCTCAAAAGAGCCACCACCCACAACATGCTTACTGTTAAACTTAGAATATTTCAAACCAAACGAATGTTCCACCATTCCAAAGCCCAGACAAAGAACACAAGGAAACTTTCCAAAAGGAGAAAGAGTAAGTATGTGTGAGGAAGCCTCTAGATGGATGTTAATAAATGATATCCTCGACGACGTCTTCCACAGACCATTTGTCCCGGATAAAATTAATTCCACCACTGGAATGTGTTGCCAGTCCCATTGATCGATTTTCTGTACTTGCGCCATTAATGCTACCTCTAGCTAGATTGCAAAGCCAAAAACACCTAATTCTAAAAACTACTTGCCCATTTAAGGGTTGGTGGATTGTTGTTAATCTTAAACCACCCTTAGCCAAGAGTAACTCCTATGTTTGTTTGTTGGTCTGCTAGGAGATTGTTATGCCTTCTAACATAATAAAACTGAACTTTGTCCATCTCCTTAGAAAATGAGAGAATTCTCTTCTATATTTTCCCTGACTCTTCATTACAGCTTGATTGAATGTTATGCATGGCATCGATTACAATACAAGAGTCACC
The DNA here is from genome assembly GCA_001517045.1 of Pseudotsuga menziesii. Taxonomy (NCBI): domain Eukaryota; kingdom Viridiplantae; phylum Streptophyta; class Pinopsida; order Pinales; family Pinaceae; genus Pseudotsuga; species Pseudotsuga menziesii. The sequence continues at coordinate 150,111 of LPNX010454701.1, forward strand.
AGAAACCTAGAAATCATGAATACCAAAATCTTGCATAGCTAGACACGAACCATGAGAGCCACCCATTCAACTTGATCATTCATTTTTTTTCTCAAGCCCTAAACAAAGGAAGTTACTTGTTTTTCGCCAGGGTCAAAAACTACCCCTCCCACACCCACAGATCTTAAGCCTAGCTCTATCAAGCACCAAGAGGGATCCAATTTTTTGAAGTGTACATTTTCTTTTATCTTAAACTTTTTACACATCAAAAAAAATTTACATCTCATGAATAATCATGATGATTAAATTAACATAATATATATGTAATGTTCATTAAAATATATGTAAATATTTTAACTTGACAAGTTCATCTTTTTTAATATTAATTTTTTTTTTTTAATATTAAAATATGTCACGTTACATACTCTTACATGACAACATCTTCTCTATACTAGACTATATAGCACCTCACTACTCTCAATATAACTAGGTAAGTGTACATTTTCTTTTATCTTAAACTTTTTACACATCAAAAAAAATTTACATCTCATGAATAATCATGATGATTAAATTAACATAATATATATGTAATGTTCATTAAAATATATGTAAATATTTTAACTTGACAAGTTCATCTTTTTTAATATTAATTTTTTTTTTTAATATTAAAATATGTCACGTTACATACTCTTACATGACAACATCTTCTCTATACTAGACTATATAGCACCTCAGCATCTTCTCTTAAAAAAACTTTATATTAAGTGTATATACATATAGGTAAATAAAATCTTTAAATAAAATATTTAGAGTGAGATTTTGATTTCACAAAAAATGGCAATACTCTTCCATTTCTCTATAACAAACTTCAAAATTAAATCAAACTTTAATTTTCAAAATTTTAAATAGGTTAGAACTAGGTTTTGAAACTTTTATTTTATTTAAAATACCAAAATATATTAAACTTTAAATTAATTCAAATTTTATTTTTTTTAAATAAATAAATTTTAATAAAATAAAGATATTATTACTTCAAAATATAAATCCATATTTATTTAATTATAGGAATGTTAAGGTATCTAAAACTAATATAGATTCATCTTAAATTTGGATTTATCTTTTTTTTAACAAAAATAGAAAAATTATATTATATAAAACGAAGGAGATTACAAATGCCCTTACGACCCAAAAAACTGGCATTAATCAAAGTTTAGCTATCAAAACATTTAGACTCGAGTCTGAAAATTGCTCAAAGTTGAATAGAGCAGTACATAGTTTTTCAAAAAACAGAGTATCCACTTTTACAGTATAAATCTTAACATTTTGGCCGCATAATAGACAACAAAAAAACATATGCAAGTAGACTAAAATAGAGAAAATCATATCTCCATCAGAGTCCCTTCCTCAGCAGGCTAAACTGTGGAGACTTCATCCATTGGAGACACCTCGGTTGGCTCACAAGAATGCCTAGTTTCTTCTTTCCCCAACGAACTAATTTTAGCTTGCATCACTTCTAATATTTCCTTCAAATGCACATAACAAGCCTTGTTCCGCTCATTTTCCAACATCTTTTTCTCCTGGTGAACCCTCCTGAGTCCGAGAATGGCATTTCTCAACTATACTAGCCTTCCAACCGTGACCCATTCCGCTTTCAGCAACCTACGACGTATATCCTCAACCTTGTCAACTTGTACATGGTATCCTCTTTCCAAATCATCTAGCCGAGTTCCCGCCCATGTAATATCCAAAGAGATGCATCTATTCTCTTCCAAAACCCTTAGAGACCTCATACACACAATGAAACATCTTCTTGTAATCGGCCATAACATTTTTCATCTCCATAACCCCGTGCAAAATCCCCTCAATTTTATCCTCTTCCTCTGAGTGAGGCTTGATGGAGAGCTTATCCATTGCTTTGATATTCTTCACACACCAGGGGGTTACGACAAGCAGAGAAAGGTTTCGGTTCACTCTCAAAAGAGCCACCACCCACAACATGCTTACTGTTAAACTTAGAATATTTCAAACCAAATGAACGTTCCACCATTCCAAAGCCCAGACAAAGAACACAGGGAAACTTTCCAAAAGGAGAAAGAGTAAGTATGTGTGAGGAAGCCTCTAGATGGATGTTAATAAATGATATCCTCGACGACGTCTTCCACAGACCATTTGTCCCGGATAAAATTAATTCCACCACTGGAATGTGTTGCCAGTCCCATTGATCGATTTTCTGTACTTGCGCCATTAATGCTACCTCTAGCTAGATTGCAAAGCCAAAAACACCTAATTCTAAAAACTACTTGCCCATTTAACGGTTGGTGGATTGTTGTTAATCTTAAACCACCCTTAGCCAAGAGTAACTCCTATGTTTGTTTGTTGGTCTGCTAGGAGATTGTTATGCCTTCTAACATAATAAAACTGAACTTTGTCCATCTCCTTAGAAAATGAGAGAATTCTCTTCTATATTTTCCCCGACTCTTCATTACAGCTTGATTGAATGTTATGCATGGCATCGATTACAATACAAGAGTCACCAGAAACCTAGAAATCATGAATACCAAAATCTTGCATAGCTAGACACGAACCATGAGAGCCACCCATTCAACTTGATCATTCATTTTTTTTCTCAAGCCCTAAACAAAGGAAGTTACTTGTTTTTCGCGAGGGTCAAAAACTACCCCTCCCACACCCGCAGATCTTAAGCCTAGCTCTATCAAGCACCAAGAGGGATCCAATTTTTTGAAGTGTACATTTTCTTTTATCTTAAACTTTTTACACATCAAAAAAAATTTACATCTCATGAATAATCATGATGATTAAATTAACATAATATATATGTAATGTTCATTAAAATATATGTAAATATTTTAACTTGACAAGTTCATCTTTTTTAATATTAAATTTTTTTTTTTAATATTAAAATATGTCACGTTACATACTCTTACATGACAACATCTTCTCTATACTAGACTATATAGCACCTCACTACTCTCAATATAACTAGCATAGATCCATTTTAAACCTCGATCTATCACGCACCAAGAGGGATCCATATTCTTGAGATGTACATTTTTATACCATTTAGATCACTCTTGGTACTTCATAGATTTGGGTTTAAAATGGATCTATGCTAGTTTATTTATTTTTTATATTTTATTTAAGTCTATATGTAATTTATATTTTTCATTATTTTATTTTATTTTTGTCGGTTAACATAATGTGACTAACCTGACAAGATCTCCCCCATATTAGGATGAAAAGCACCTAGCTTCTCTCGATGTAATTACTTCAAAACATATATACATCCATAATATACATATATAAAATGTTTTGTTTTCCTATATATATAATTGGGATGAAAAGTTTTGTTTTCAAAATTTCAAAATGTTACTCCTTGAAAATGAGTATAGCGTTGAAAAGGAGTATGGCGTTGATCTTAGAGTTTCAAAATATTAGATGAGAGGTGTTTTTTCCAAACTATAATTTTTTAAAAATATTTTAGTTAAAAGTGTTTGTCTTAGATTTGTATTTAAAAATATTTTAGTTAAAGGCGTTTATCTTAGATTTGTATTTATAAAATTATGTATAAAATTTAATATTCTCACATTTAAAAAATTTCAATAATAGTTTACCACCTTGGTTAACTTAACCATAATGTTGTTATTTTTTTAAGATTGTCGTTAGATTTGATAAGTGCACGTCACAACTAAGAAATAGTTTATTATTTTTTAAATTGTTAGTAGATTTGATAAGTGCACGTCACAACTAAGAAATAGTAAAACACATTTATAGATTGTAAAATTTAGTATTTGAACAGATTTAAGTGGAAAAAATAACTCCATTTTACAATTATTAGATTTAAACGTAATTGACTATTACAATTTCGTTTTTATTAATTAAATATATACAATTATTTTATTTTAAAACTCCTACCTCATTTGACAAAGGTAAGTTTGTTAGCCTTAGGTTGACTATTCTCCCATGCTTCCTGTCTTTATCGACTTAGTCATTTCCTTTTCTTTGGATAGGGTTCTTTCCAAGAATAATTGAGGATGGACACCATTTACCGTTTTTCAGTTTTATTATTTAATTGGAATTCGATTGATGTTTCTTTTCTCGGTGAGTCTTTCAACCTTCGTATGCAATGACTATATGTTGATGGTGGAAGAAGTAAAGACGCGACTCGCCGTATATTTTCAATTACTTCAAAACATATATAAATCAATATATGTATATACGATTTGAAAGACTCAAATATATATAATTCAAGATTAATTTAATAACTTTTTATTTATAATTTATAAGAATTAATTATTATATAATTATAAATAAAAAACAACAATTTTAATGAAAATTTATAATTTTTAAATTAAATTTATCACATTTTTAATATTATTAAAATTTAATTATAATCCAAATTTTATATCTATTTAAACTTGTTTTCAAATTTTATTTTATTTTAAATAAACTTGAATTCATCTTCTCTAACACATTGTACCATTCAGGTTTCAAAGTCTGCTATGCGGAAACTTAATCCCTTGCTTCTGGGTCACCAAACCGTGAAACTAGGAAGGTTTATTCATTCCTTTCGACCAGAGGCTCTAATCTGAATTTCAGGGAGAATATGGTCTAAATTCAGGTGTACGAGTCATAAAATCATTTAATGAGAGCCCACACACTCTCAGTCATCATAAAATCATTAAACTGAGAGGCCACCCTCTCTCATCCATGGTAATTGACAACCCATAGTTTTGTTCCATGGTATGGATTCAAGGCACATTGCACCTCTCTCATCCATGGTATTTCACAACCCATGGTATTGCCTCAAGGCACATTGTAATAATGTTATAAAAAGGCTCTATGTCTTCTCAATAAAGCATTCAAGGATTTTTGGCATCCTACATTTATCTTACTTTATTGAGTTATTGGGTTATTGGTTCTGAGTTCTTTTCTTGATATGGTTTGAGAGGTGAAGCTCAAAGAACCATCTTTGAGCCTCGCCCCTCCATGTGGGCTATTTACTCTATGTATGTTACTCTATGCATCAAATGTTAACAATTTTGTAGCTTTAATCTCCTCCTCTCTTGGCATCCAAGCCTTCCGGGTCTCAGCCCCCAAGATCTGGATCAGGCTCGAAGAAAGGAACAGCGGTGTTGTCTGACATTTATATAGCTGCAAATAATGTTTGGGAAAGTTCAGAATGGTTAGGAGTGAATTGGGAATTTTTGGCAATTTTGGACTAGAGAAGTCCTCCGGAATGGAGGCTACCAAATCACTGTACTACCTCAATGAATTTGCAATATGGAAGTATGTATGGATAGAGGGGCCTGTCAGTGACCCATAGCAACTTCAGAATCGAAAATGAGTTGGCGGAACTCTTTTAATTGCAGAAACTGTAAAATTAGTTAATTATAACCAGTGATCCAGCGAGGGTGCAGAATTAAACATGAATTTCATAGAAGAATGGTTTCAGTACATAAAATGAAATCTGAAGGAGACTAATATAGCTTCAATGAACATATAACACCTTTCAAACTGATACCAATGGCCCTTGCTCACTCATTATTACACTAAACTAATCAAATTTTCCATTTTAATGACAATTTGAGCTTATATAAGGGAAAACTTAATATGTAGCTTAATGGAAAGCATGATTGCGACCTGAAAGAGATAAATAACAGTATTTAGAGTTGATACACATTAAATAAAGTGTAATTACTGACCACACCATGAGAGGATTCAAAACAACAGGCAGGAGGCCCAAAATCAGACAGGAGACTAGCTGGGAGCGTAGGTGAAGCTTGGGATTCATTGGAGCTCAACTTTTCTGAGATGGAGGCTGTAATATATGAATGAAATGACCTCACTGTATGAACATTATGCGCTCCACACCTGCAATGAGAAATGAATGGGAATGGAGGCATGGGGAAGGAAGGATTTGGGGCTCATCTCCCAAAGTCTGAGGTACATCACTCAGAAACTATGCTTCACATAAGCATGAACCAATAATTCATCACCCGAACTAGTAAATGGAGCTCGAATCCTTCTTAAATAGATCTCTGGGTGACCTTCTTAGCAAGTAGAGGCAATAGGTGACTTGTGAGAGCAAGTCAACCACCTAAAACCCTAACCCTAACCCAGTCATGCACCCTCCTTGAGAAAATTGGAATGTAGGGGTGATGTGGAGATGTTTTCCTGCCCAAGTCATCCATCTGACTTAGAAACTGTGCCCTCCTTAGTCAAAAGTTGTTGCTTTTATCCCTGAAAACTTTTATGCTTTTCCTTGCTTTTGAGACTAAGTCCTCAAAAGGAAACTGTGCCCTCCTTAGTCAAAAGTTTCCTGCTTTTCCAATGACAGCTTTTCTGAGTCTCTAAAAGGAAACTGCACCCTCCTTGTCCAATGGTTGTTGATTTTATCACTGGCTGCTTTTCTGTGGCTTTTGGCCACTTTCCCTTTTCCTCCCTAACTGCTTTTGTCATAGAGTTTCCAATTTCTTTACCTTGGCAAGTTGACTTGCCCAATGAGCCCCCTTGACATGGAAAGCTCATTTCCACATCATTAAATTGCATAATAAATAATAATGACAAACAAAAATTAACCAATGCCTCAATAATGTTTATTTAGCAAAATTTCCCTAGGCAACTTAGTTAATTCCACTTAGTCCCCCTGGGTGTTTAGCGTGGTCCATGTAGCAGGGATTTCTCCCATGCTACAGGGCAGGAATGGCTACCTTTCATCTATAGGACGGAAGGATAGGTTCCTGGTGGTGAATGCAAAAAATAAAAGCAGAAAGGAAATAGAACAGAAACGAAGAACAACAAAGAAAGAACCCCTCTGCAAACAAGGTTAGGGTTTAGCTCCAATACCCTGCAAGAACATGTTAGAAAAACCTGCAAACAAACAATGGAAACCTGCAAGCAAATATGGGTTAGATAAAACTAAATAAACAAAACAAAATAAACATTATACCTTCATTTGGTGGAATGGGCCACCATGCCCTAGCTGGGAGAAGCACCTCTCTCTCTTGGCAATGGGGGAGGGATGGCTCAATGGGAGGAAGGATGAGAGGGAGTGTGGGTGGCTTGAGAGACAAATGGTCTTAAGTCATCCACTTGGGCACCATAACAGTATGCAAGGGAGAAGTGATTTGAGAGTGACCCCCACCCCTCTATTTATAGCTTTTTTGGGGTTTTTTAGGGTTTTAAGCCCCTAGTTGGGGCTTTAGCCCCTTTCGCCCTATCTTTAGCTCCTTTTGGGGTTTTAAGCTCCTTTGAGGGGTTTTAGCCCCTTTTTGGAGGCTTTAGCCCCTATGAAAGCTATTTTGGCTCTTTTTAGGAGATTTTAAGCCCTTTTGCTCATTCTTAAGCCTTTTTGAGGGTGTGGGGATCCACCGGGGTGAAATGAGGTGTTACGGAGAGAAATTCCTATGGCTTGGGGTACCACAACAGACAGCTTGACTCCAAAAATCAATCCTTTCCAATATGCAATAGAAATTAAATGTCTAACACTAAAGGATCAGACCTCGTACCTTATTCGGGACGGTTGAAGTAGATCCCCGTTGAGCTTTCCAACTTCAGCTTGCATTGATAGATTACTTCCTCAACAACAAGTAAACAATACAAGCATTCTATATATCATGGTGTTAGATCTATTCTAACATATATAATCAATAATGTACAACCATTTGACATAATCCCATGGATAAAATATTCCTTCAAACACACATTATTGGACAGGAAAATATATTTCTATTAATATAAATCAGAGATTACAAGATACAACCTTTGACGACACGTCTGCGAACTAGAGAAACTGAATCCCCCACTTGGGCCTCCACCACCTCAATCCTCCATCTCTCGATAGCAAGCTCACAAGCAAAAGGCAAGCTTGGGAAGAACACAAAAGTGCTCCAAGGGACAAAGGGATGCAAACTCAAGAATAAGTTCCGACAACAATGGACTATAGTTTCTTTGCTCTCAATTCTCTCTTATGCCTTCAATGTACCAAGGGGTTCCTTATATAGCTTTTCAAAGGGGTAATGAAAGGTCGAATCCGAGCAATCTCAAGGCATAGGGAAGGCCAGGAGTCAAACGAGTCGGATCCATGTCAAGGAAAACTTCAAAAGGATTTGGATTATGCACACATCCCGATGTACGCGGTTTTAGTGGTCAAACCCGCGTATATATGCGCTTATAGGTTTAAAAGTCGCGTGTATCATTTTTCATATGTTTTTAGGGATGATCAAGGAAACATCAAAGGACAAAAAGTGGTCCATAGGGTCTAAAGAGTCTGCAGCGGGACAGGGGAAGGCCATACAAAGTGTGATTCACCTGGAGTGGTGAAATCTGCTATAACATGAGGGTCATGCATGGGTGTCCTTGGGTGGTGTAGGCCATGTAGAGCTGATGAGGTATTTTTTGGGTTAACAAATTGCCCCCTGATGTGTGAGGGCATGAGCTCATCGTATGGCCGATGGACATCATAGGTTTTTCTGTGGAGAGATGGTGCTTCCTGGGCTGGGGCATGGTGGCTTTTGGTTTTTGTATTAATATGGTTCCCATAAATGGGTGAGATACAAATAATGTGTGACATGTATATGGATGAGGTGGGCATCCCCATGCTCGTAACAATGTCAAAAGTATAATGTGATCTATGCTCTATAATACAAGAGTCGATCATGTACAACTGATGATACAATAATGGTTGCCTCAATTAGAGGCTGAATACAATAATGATTTGAAGAACTGCTATATTGGACCCATGGAATTCTCATGGAATGCTATATCTTCATGACTGATAGCCTGCTGGATCTTGAATGGTACATAGTTGTATGGACTCACTGATGGAAAGTAAGAGTCCCTATGGTACAAGTATGTTGCATCAATCATAAATCTATATAGAAGCACTGATGGGGATTCTAAACACTGTCTCCAATGTAACCCAGAAATCATAAGGGACATTACCTGTTTAGGTCCCTCATAGACTCATCAATGTGCTAGAGTTAGGTGACATCCGGGGTCTTCGACCAAATACTGCACGGACCAATACCCTATATGAATCTCAACAGTGCAATGATGTAGTTGGAGTCGAGCATGTGAGAAACAACCATCCCGAGAGGCACTATAGACTCCTCTCAAGTGGTCCAAGAAACTCATCAATGAGATTAATGAAACCAAGATACAGGGACCTCTGGGTCTATCCTCTGGAATATGTGTGTTGTCATCGACAAAGGGAGACCTCCCCCTGGTTAAGGCAATGATGTTTCCTTGACCAAAAGCACGAGGGAGATAACCGAAAGGTGTGAGACAATTTGAGGGCTGACCCATTGAATGGGGGGGGGGAGGGAAAGAGTTGGACAGGGGTAGAGGGAGTGTAGTAGACTCAAACTTCCTTTGTTCAGAGTATGACGGCAGGGCGGACCAGGAAGCAAATGAAATTGTCTTATGGGAATGGGATCATAGCTGTAATACCGGGATTGTCACTGTAGATGGGAAATACTTGGGGGAGGTAGACACTTTTGATATTGATGAGATCCAAGGAAGACACATTGCAGAGTACTCTGAACAAAGGTGACCCAAAGTGGGAATGCTGCCAAACTGTTTTCTGTGGGGTGGTGTCTAGAGACACCGTTGTGGTATGATCTCGTGGATTTTTGGTGAGCTCGAGAAAGTAAATGCTCAATGGTGCTTTCAATTTTAGAGAGTCTGAAAGCACGGAGAAGACTCCAGTGAGGGCTCTTTTTCGTTGGCAGTCTCCTGTACCCGAAAAATGATAAAAGTATGCACAAGAGAGCTCACCCATCCTTTTTTAGGGAATGGGAGACTTTTTTACCATTGGTAGTGCAGTCAGGCCAGAAAAGGTTAAACCTATACTGATTGGACGGTCATTCAAATACTTTTATGAGCATGAATGAAACCAAGTTTGCTCAGAAATATTTTCTTGATGAGAAGGATGGAAAAGACATTAACGACAACCCATGGTGATCTTTTTCGTAAAGTGCGGCCCCTCTGCCAGAGAAAGCATAAAAGTATGCAGAGGGGAATGGTCTTGGCTTGAATGTGCCAAGGTGGTCCTTTTCATTTGATGGTCTACATAGTTTGCAAAAGGAGGTAAACGAGATGATGTAGACGCCCTTTCCTATACTTTAACGAGCGGGAAAGGAAGCAGTTGTGCTCGACAATATTTTCATTCTTTTAGGAGTTAGAAAAGAGCTTAAAAGAAACTCTAGTATGGTCAACCAATTGCGGTGGCACAAGCGGTGCCCCATGTCGGGATGGTGGACAGTGGTCCAAAGGTCATTTGCGCAATATGGATGGAGCAGATGGCTCTCAAACATACCAATACATGCACAGGATAGATCGTGGTAGAGGCACACGAGTTGGTGCGGCAAAGGCACACAAACCGAGGTGGCTCTCGGACAAAGGTCAAGAGAGTCATGTGTGAATTGTGGTGGACAGACTTGACTACATGTGATGTGAGTGTAAGTCCGGAGGTAGTTATATGCCAAATACATGAAAAAAAAATGATTCGTCTTCCGAACGATGGCCTGGAGATCTGCATGAGGTGCGATGCACGGAGTAGATAGTTATGTGTTACAAAATAAAAATGATGTTCCTTACGGGCGGTGGCTCGAGAATCTGCATGAGTAGCGGTAGGCAAGTGTGATGCAAGTCAGGGATGATTTTAAGGAACCATACTTATTTAAAAGTGTATAAATGCTGGCGAATATTACCAATTCTTAAAACGCCAACTGTAAAATGATTGGTGATATTTTTCAAAAAATATTTTAATTTCCAAGGATTTTATATCGTTTATATAATAATCTCGTTATTTTTAGGGTGAAAAAACTTTACCCCATCAAAATTGGGCGAAACAGGGCTTCAAAAAATGCAAAATGGTGAATCTTTTTTGGGAGAAAACATGGAAAAATAACCCACTAGGCTAAAATTCGCCCCTAAAATTATCCCTGATGCAAGTACAGGTCCGCAGACACTTGTATCACCATGGTGTGGCTTGTAAATTTAGGTTACTTTCGGGAAGCCATCCTGAAATTTGTTTGTTAAGCATGAGACGATGGTCTCATCAGGAGATGGAAATTTGAGACCGGAGGTGTGAGAGGTGTCTCGAACCTGTTTTGGGTGACTTTGGATTAGTAGTTGATGGTGCTGCCCTTGACTTGTGCTAAAAAATGTTGAAAAATAAGAAAAGAAAATGAAGCGACTCATTGGTGATGTTAAGCATAAAATATCCTGAGGTAGAGCCCGTTGCGAGGGTTCTCCAAGAGTTTTCCATCAGAGTCAATAAGGGTCTATGCCCCTTTTCCGAGGAAACGGTGAATGACGTATGGGCCATATCACATTGACTCGAACTTGCGTTTTCCCAACTTATTGTTGGGTTGGTTGTAGACTAGAACCATATCGCCTTCGCTGAAGGTGCGAGGATGGACATGGGAGTCATAGTGGGCCTTTAACCGTGTTTTCGCTACTTCAATGGCTTGGAGGGTAGCTCGATGGTCTTCTATGGTTTGCTTGAGTTGGAGGAGTCGTTCTTATAAAGGCGAAGTATCATGGAGGATTTCTACCGCGAGGCAAAGGGATGGGATTTGGCACTCTATAGGGAGTACTGATTCAACGCCATGTACTAGGCAGAAAGGAGTGAAACCAGTTGCTGTTTTTGTGGATGTGCGATAAGGCCATAGGGTAGAGAATAGCATGTGATGCCAGTTGGTTTTATGGTTTCCCACCATCCTTTGGAGCATTGTTTTGATGATTTTGTTGACTACTTCAACTTGGTGGTTGCCCTGGGGGTAGTAGGAAGATGAGTATTGGTGTTCGAATTTCAACATGGTTGACAATTCAGCCCATACAACGTCTTGAAAGTGTGCTCCATGGTCTGAGACTAATTATTTAGGAACACCAAATCGTGAAATAACATGGTTGAAGAAGAAGCGCACTGTTGTTTCACTTTTGCAATCAAATGTGGGCATGGCCTCAGCCCACTTAGTGAAGTAATCAACTGCCATAATGATGTATTTATGACCATTGACCAAGATAGGGTTGATTGTCATGAATTCGATTGCCCATTTGCAGAAAGGCCCAATTGTGACTACGGGGTGTAATGGTGCAGGGGGGGTTCTTGCTTTTGGGGCAAAGAGCTGACAACTACGACAATGCTTGACTGCCTCTATGCAATCAGCGAAGATAGAAGGCCAGAAATAGCCAGCGCGTAGAATATTCTGGGCGGTTTCTAGGCCTCAAAGGTGGCCACCATAGGCTCCACTATGGCATTCATTGAGGATGGTCTCGGCCTCGTCACGGGTGAGGCAATGACGTAGGATGGTATCAATTCCTCGACAATACAGAACATCTCCAATCAGCAAGTGGCGAATGGCTTGATGTTGGTTGTGTCACCTATCCTCATGGTTTAAGTGCGTTGCAAACTTCTGTGTTCATAAATAAAGAAGGATGTCCCCATACCATGGGTCTTCTGTGGATATGAGGAATAAAAAGTCATCAGGGAGATCATCCTTGGGGGGTGATGACGGGGTTAATGGGGGCAGATTGGTCATGAGCACAGCCAGTGCGAGTGCCTTTGTGCTTTTTGGGTAAATGAACTCTAAGTCGAATTCTTAGAGGATGACTACCCACTTAGTTGCTTGACCTTGTAGGAGGCGGTGGCTTAAGAGGTACCACATTGGGTTTGAATCAACCACTACATGAGTATGGTTTGCGATGATGTAGTGGCGCAACTTCTGAGCCGAGAAGACGACGGTGAGGGCCAATTTATCCTCGGGTGAATATCGTAGTGTGGGTCTTGTTATCTTTTGACTAATGTAGTAAATCACGTGCTCACGGCGAGCATCGTCTTCTTGGACCAAGACTCCAACAATGGCGTTGTTCGAGGCCGACACATAGAGAACAAAATCTCGAGTGAAGTCTGGTGCTGAGAATAATGGTGCAGAGGCCAGGGCTTGCTTGAGTGCATCAAACGATTATTGTGCTTGCTAATCCCAAACAAAGGGGATTTTTATGCGGAGCAGGTGAATGAATCCGTAAGCTTTTGTTGCATACTCTAGTACAACGTGACGAAGGAAGTTGGCCTTGCCTTGGAGGCTCTGTAGTTGGTGCCGAGTTTTTGGGGAAGGAAGATCAAGGATAGCCTGAACTTTGATGGGATCTATCGTTATCCCTTTGTGGGATACGATGAATCCGAGTAGACGACCTGCTGGGACACAGAAAACGCACTTGAGGGGATTCAGGCGAATTTTGTACTTGCGACAACGTAAAAATACTTGCCGCAAGTCGTCTATATGTTGTGCTTGTTTTGGTGATCGAGCGGTAAGGTCTTCCAGGTAGACCAAGATGATGTGAATTAGGTCATGGAAACAATATGTCATGGCACGCTGGAAGGTGGCTCTAGCATTTTTTAGGCCAAAGGGCATGACTCGATATGCGAATGTGCCCCATGGGGTTGTGAACGCAGTCTTGTGTAGGAAATGGGGTAAATGAAGCTGACTGTGTGTAGCTTCTCTATCTCAGCTTTGACTGCGGCCGCTTTGGAAGGATGAATTGGCCATTGCTTTTGGCGTATGGGGGCCACATCGGGCCATGTGTCGATGTGGTGTTCCACAATGGATGGATCCAACCCAAGAATTTCAGTGTAATACCAGGCAAAGATGTCGCGAAATTCTTGGAAGAGAGCTTTGTAGGTAGCGACTTCTTTCGAGGAGCAAGATGTCGCCAACATGATTTCTTCAACAACCTCAGGGTTGGTTGAGATGTTGATTTTTATGGTTGGCGAGATGTTGGCCATGTTCCCTTCTTCGAAGACGTCTGGTGCCGGAATGGGGTTTTTGAACCAGTCGACTTTCCCATGAATGAAATCTTTGGTTTCCACGGAAAATTGGTCAGACTGCAACACAATTTCTTTGGGGAGGAAGAACGAGTGATGGTGCATATCATCCCATGGGTATTCCGGGGTGGTTAAGGCTTCAAGTATCTCCTCATCATTGTGAAAGAAATGAAGAGATAGGTCTGATGGACCATCATTGGAGGTAGAGATGAGCGGGTCGGTAGAACTGGACATCATGTAAATGGACATGGTGTTCGAATAAGGAGGTGGGGGGTGAACTTATTCGATTAGGGTGATCTCAGATTCAAGGGAATGTTGACGGAGGTTGGCTAAATCCATTTAGAACTCGGGCAAGTCTTGACAATGGTGAGAATAGTGTCCATACAGTTCGCAAAGGGCACAAGCATGGTTTGTTCTCAATGACTTGTTGCTCACTATTGGTGCGCTTGGAATTTCAACCACGGGGAAGTTTTCGGTTGTATCCATGGAATCCAAATGTGTGCGGATCATTGGAATCTCAGGGCAGTTTTGAGTTGGATGGCCCTATTCTTTGCAGACGGCGCAAGGCGGGATCTATCGATGTTCTACGGTAGCTTTCGCATTCTTGCCCCTGGCCCTTTTTGGGTGGGGCAGTGCAGGTGCCGGTGCGGTGGTTGGTTTTTGCGGGCCGAGCAAAGGATGAGACTCCACCGCAATGGGTTGCACGGGGGTTAAGACTACCTGGGGAATTGGTGGTTGAGCTGGTGGATCAAGATACCACACGGGAATTCCCAATGTAAAGTTGGGTAGGTTTAGGGTGGCCATTACTGGCTTGCTCATGACACCAGGCGGGGGAAAGAGGAAGGGAATTGTATGGACTGGAGAGGAGCCCAGATAACTCCCTGATGGTTGTATGTGGGGATGAGGTTTTGGTTGTAGCTGCGGATGATGTTGCGGCTCCTGTTGATTTTGTGGCTGCGGGTGGTGTTGTGGTTGCAGTTGGGGTTGCGGCTGCGATTGTTGTTTGGGTGTAACGGTGCTGGATGAGAGCATGCATAAGTTCGCAGTATTGTTTGGTGTCGGTGGTGGTGACACTAAGGGGATAGAAGCCATCATGGTGGTATCAACAAACAACCCCGGGCCCACATTCAACAATGGGGAGGCTGGTATGTTGTCAACCATGGTGTTGACCGCAGGGATAACATTGGAGTGTGTGGTCATCCCTTGCGGATCAATGGTGTTGATCGTAGTGATAATGTGGGCGGGTGTTGTTAGCCCTTGCGGATCGTGATAAGTCAGTTGGTCAACCGTCATGATTTTCCCTTCGTGGGGGAACATCATGATACTGAAGACAGTTGATGTGACAGCTCTCATGGCATACATATAACTTCTTCCGAGGAGAAGGTTATAGTCCAATTGAGCATTGACAACCTCTATGTCAATCAGAACCATCTTCCCAGCTAATGTGATGGGGACATGGGGGAGGATTCCTTGGGCTTTAGTGGGATGGTCGTCATAAGCCCGCAGAGTTGTGAAGGATAGTTGCAAAATTGGGGATCCAAGTTTCTGCCAGATTAGGGTAGACATAATGCACATGGATGCCCCCTCATCCACTATGCACCAGTGCACGACCAAATTCCCGATAGACACTGGGATTTGAAAGGAAATGGTTGATGGCATTTGCGGTTCTCCATTCTCCATGTCGAATGTGATCAACTTGGAGTCGGAGGGGTCTACGGCCCCAAGGGCAGCTCGTAGGGATTTCCGCTGCGTTGGGCACGTTTTGAGTAACTCAAGAGCAGACATGGCGATTTGTGTTTGGGCCAAATCATCCACGATGCTGTAGTTGATAGCATCTCTAGCCGTGGCATTATTGGAAATCCAGCGTATGGGGGGGCACGAAAATGGGGGTAACTGAAGAGGTGCATTGACCATTTTAGATGCAGAGGTTACTGATGTGTCAATGGGTTTGGTGTTGGTTCTGTACTGATTTCGTCTGGTTTGTAGATTGACCTCTTCAGTTGTCATAGCTAGTAGGTGGTGGACACCTGTTTCTACCATGGGAGGTGCCCTCGTAGCATTGGGATTGGGTTGGGGAGGGGGTGCGGTTGCCACCAATCCTTGGAATGGTAATGGGTTTTGGAGCACCATAGGAGGAGGTCCTTATGGTGTCGGGTTGGGTTGGACTTGGTCTGTTGTGTTGGTGGCATGTTGAACCTTGTTCCTAATGGTCTGCTTAGCGCAACCCATGAAGGGACACTCGAATTTGTAGTGCCCATAGACCTCACATAGTGTGCATGGTTGGTTTGTACGCAATGGGGTGTTGCATCTCGGTGCATTTGGTTGTGGAGGATTTTGGGCTGGCCGATTTGCCGCGACATTATTGGGAGGGTTTGGTTGTTGAACACCTCCCTGTGGTTGATTATTGCCTTGGTTTCGGGGTTGGTTATTCCTATCTTTCCCTTGTTGATTATTGGGGGCTAGCTGGTTGGGACGGTTTTGTTGTGCAAACACCTGTCCCAATGGAGCGGGTGGAGCAGGGGCGGGGGATTGAACCGCTTGCACTAGTGGTGCATAGTATATTTGGGTGGGTGGCGGTGCCACAAATGTGGGAATTTGACCCGCATATTGCTGTGTTGGCCAAGCCAAGGCCTGGGCCTGCTGCGGTGGTGTAGGTTGTGTGTAAGAAGTTATGGCTCCATACTGGGACATCATTCTTGCATAGTCCGTAGTTTGGTTTTGGTAGGAAACACTAGCAGTGTTGATTAGTTGTGGTAGTATTGTAGGTGGTATTGGATGGTATTGTGGTTGGTGGGAGACTGAGCCTATGATGCCATCTGTAGCATGGGATGCCCCCGGTGTATCCCGATAGGAGGTTCCTGCGTGAGGAGCGTCTAGAATGACAGTGTAAAGGTATCTAGACTGTGCATAGATCAGATCAAACTACTGGGCTTTCAGGATGGCCTCCTCTTTGGATTGGGGACGTTCGGATGCGACGTCCTTTGCTATAGGTGGGAGCAAGGTTTTAAGGAACCAATCCAAGAAGATCCTATCATCAAATTGGATCTTACACAAACTATGGCGTCGCCGCCACTCATGGATGTGGTCAGTTATGTGGGTTGCAGTATTTTGGCAACAAGATAACAAGATCTCCACCCCTTCGTCATATCTGATGGGGAGTTGGAAATATTGCAGGAACATGAAAGCCAGGGTGTGGAAATCTAGGTACTTGGCTTATGGTAGCTCAATGTACCACTTGGCTGCAACACCTGTGAGGGTGCGTTGGAATAGTCTTAGCCTGATTGAATCATCTACGATGTTGTTTGATGAGCACCATAGATGAAACGTCATGATGTAGTTTTGGGGGCACTTCCTTGCCTTCCCTTCAAACTTGGGAATGTCTGAGGGAAGTTTGGTTGGCATGGGATGCCAAAAGGTTTGATGGTGGATAGGGTCATTTGTTAATCGAGCCAAATCAGGCAAGTTGAGACGTGCCATGAAAGGAAGGTTTGACCCCAGGTTGATGTGAGATGGGGCAGCCATGGTGGTGGGGTTTGAAGGTGCATAATGCACCTGCATAGCTGGCGGTACTTGTGGCACCATTGTGGATGGGCCAGTGCCCCCAAGTGTGGTGGGAGGGACATTGTGGGTGGAAGGGCCACTGCCCCCATGTATGACAGGAGGGGCAGTGTAGGTGGAAGGGCCACTGCCCCCATGTGTTACAGGTGGGACAACTTGACTGTTCAATATGGGTGGTGGCAGCTGACTTATGATGGCTTGCATAATTGCACTGGGGCCACCTGTAGGGTTTTTGGTGATAGTTTGTGGTGTGGACATTGGTCCACTAGCAATTGCTATGTCAGAAAATGGATTCAGGTTTGCACCAGCCATGGGGCTTGATGGTGTAGTGTGCAGATCTGGTTCAGACTGATATGGGTCTGAATCTAAATCAGAGTCTGTGTGGCCTTCTGATGGTGTGGGAGGTCATTGAGAATGGTCTTGATGATGTCGGTTTAATGACCCGAACTGTGGTGGTTCACCTCTTAATCGTGAGGAAGAGTGTGAGGGATCAATCATGTCAAATTTGTATGTCTGGTGGTAATGATTTTTGGACCACGGTTTCAATGGATTCCTATTGGTTGCAGGTGGGCACTTGGCCACCAAGACCGCCAGAAGATAACGCTTGGATTTTTCCTCACGGGAGTGCTACTCAATCGGTGGGGGTCGTTGCCCATTTCGCTTGGCAATTCCTCTCAGTGGCTAGCTACTTTGGGGTTCCTATGGTGCTCCTCACAATGAGTTTCTGGGCTGAGCCCAAGTACTTCCCACGGTTAAGGCAATCAGGGGCTTATGTCCTCGAAGACTGCAGATTTTTAACTTAGTGTAAATTGTAAATTTTACTGGCTCACTCAGAGTCATGAACTAAGTTGGGTTGATTTATATGGTACGGTGTGTATGAATTTCATTTTTCTATTATATCCGGTGGCTGCTTAAATGGTTTATGAATATTCTATAGAGTTCATAACATTGTGAATGAAAGTAGTAAATAGTAATAAGAAAATTTTGAGACATATACCATTTGTAATCCTGATTCGTGATAGCCTGACTAGGTGACTACCTTACACCTATATTCCTCTTCAACCGAGAGAAGGTGCTGGGCTCTCAACACAATGGGACCAAGCCCATCTGTAGATCCACAAGTCACCCTCCGGATGCAAGGTTGCTCAACAGGGAGGACGCTGAGCACCATGAGAAGCCCTCCTTCTCTACTCCCTCTACCTTCCAAGTCACCCATTTTTAGTGGCTTCAAAAAATATTAGGTGAAGTGCCTATTACTATATGGGATTTTCCCTTCGTCTTATCCCAGAATACCCCGAAGGGTGATGACTAGGAAGAGGAGGAAGGGTTAGGCAAGATGTTGATTTTAAGTATGTTTTAATCAGACTATGTTCATTAACCCATTAAGTATAGATTTACACTTTGATTTAATTAAGCTTTGTTTTCTAAATGAAATGGACATAAATAGAAATTGAAACAAAAATAAACATAGTTTGGATGGATAGAGGCGGTTGAGCCGCACTGACAGTCCCAATAAAAGCAAATAGTGAAGCCCAAAAATGGGTCGTGCACCTGTAAAGGTCATGTTTTTGCAAAGTGGATTGTGATCAAACCATGAGGAATTACCTCAAACAGTTGAAACCCCACTTCGAAAACGGGCCCTTTTACCCTTAGCCACGTGCATATTTTCAAATGGATCAATTGTTTTGGAAGAAAACGAGCCCAAACATAGGTGAATTTTCATAAATTTGGTTCGGTCGTTTTTGCACAGTTGAGTGATTTGCAAATCATAGAATGGCCAACAGTAACTGGTACTGTGGCCAAATGGGCTCGGATTGGCCTTGAGGAGGCTCAGTAGTAACTAGAAATGCCAATAAACAAGAATCTAAGTTGGATTTAACAAAAAACTAAACTAGGTCAAAAACTGAACTAAAAACTAAAATTTTGAAAAAATAGACCTAGGGATCCTGTGGGATCGACCTGGTATGCTCGCCAGTTCTGTAGCAGGGATTTCTCCCTCACTATAGGGTATAATGGATACCTTTTGTCTATAGGACGGAATGATAGGTTCCTGGGGGTGAATGCAGTAAATAAAAGCAGAAACGAAATAGAACATAAATGAAGAACAACAAAGAAAGAACCCCTCTGCAAACAAGGTTAGGTTTTAGCTCCAATACCCTACAAGAACATGTTAGAAAAACCTGCAAACAAACAATGGAAACCTGTAAGCAAATATGGGTTAGATAAAACTAAATAAACAAAATAAAATAAACATTATACCTTCATTTGGTGGAATGGGCCACCATGCCCTAGTTGGGAGAAGCACCTCTCTCTCTTGGCAATGGAGGAGCTATGGCTCAATGGGAGGAAGGATGAGAGGGAGTGTGGGTGGCTTGAGAGACAAAGGGTCTCAAGGAATCCACTCGGGAAGCATAACAGTATGCAAGGGAGAAGTGATTTGAGAGTGACCCCCACCCCTCTATTTATAGTTTTTTTGGGGTTTTTCAGGGTTTTAAGCCCCTGGTTGGGGCTTTAGCCCTTTTTTGGGATTTTAGCCCCTTTTTTGGGCTTTTTATCTCCTTTTGCCCTATCTTTATCTCCTTTGAGGGGTTTTAGCCCCCTTTTGGAGGCTTTATCCCCTATGAGAGCTATTTTGGCTCTTTTTAGGGGATTTTAAGCCTTTTTGAGGGTGTGGGGGTCCAACGGGGTGAAATGAGGGTCATGCATGAGTGTCCTTGGGTGGTGTAGGCCATGTAGTTTTGAGTGAGGGATTTTTTGGGTTAACAGTCCACATTGTTTTTGGTCAATTAGGTGGGGACATGACAATTGGTCTCATTCTTGAAGATAATGATCTTGCCAAATATATCAAGGAAGAAGTTGCAGAACCTAAAGAGAATGAAGCTAAGGAGAAGCACAAGAAGGAGCTGATTAGGGCATAAAAGATCATTGTTGATTCTATCAAATACCACTTGATTCCTCAAGTGTCATCCAAGAAGTCCCCGAAGGAGATGTATGATTCCCTAGCTAGAATGTATGAAGGAAGGAACACTAATAGAAAGATGAATTTGAGAACTCAATTGAAGAGTACCAAGATGTTCCAAGGAGAATCCATCCAAGAATACTTCACAAGGGTCTCCTAGTTGAAGGAGGAACTAGAAGCCATTGGAGACTCCCTTGATGAAGATGAGCTAGTTATGACTACTCTCAATGGTCTCACTAGACCTTGGGATTCATTCATCTAGACTATGTGTGCCAGAAATGAAAGCATGAAATTCGACATTGTATGGGAAGATTGCATCCAAGAGGAGGCTAGAGAAGCCAATAGAGAAGCTCTACTTAAAGAATATGATTAAGCCCTATCCACCCATACCAAGAGAGTAAGAATTCAATCTAACTTCAAGAATGAAATCCACAAGGAGTCTCGACCTCCCAAGAAGTTCCAAAGGACAAGAGGAAACAATCTAATAAGTAACTACTCCAACATTCAATGTTTCAATTGTGACAAGCTAGGACACATTGCCAGAAATTATCCATCGAAGAAAGAAGAATACAAGAAGAGTAACAATAACAAAAGACATTATGCACACCTAGCCGAAGATGAAGATGAAGAAGAAGAGGAAGAAGGCCCTTAGATAATAAAAAAACAAAAGAAGAAGATGCAGAAGAGTACATATTAATCTATGCATCTGTGACACCTGGAGAAGATACATGGCTTATTGATAGTGGTGCTTCAAAGCACATGATGGGACAAAGAAAAACTATGTCAAAACTTGAAGAGAAGAACTCTCCTCATAAGGTATCATTAGGAGATGATTATATCATCAATATCCTATCAAAGGAATTGGTGAATCAAGCTACAAGCTTGATTC
The DNA here is from genome assembly GCA_001517045.1 of Pseudotsuga menziesii. NCBI lineage: Eukaryota > Viridiplantae > Streptophyta > Pinopsida > Pinales > Pinaceae > Pseudotsuga > Pseudotsuga menziesii. The sequence continues at coordinate 171,348 of LPNX010454701.1, forward strand.
TAGAACCCCCATGAATATGAAGGAAGTATTATATGTACCATATTTGAAGAAGAACTTACTTACTATCTCATCATTAGATAAGAAAGGATAAAGGGTTACATTCATAGATGGACAAGTACTTATGTGGCCCAAAGGAAAATCAATTGAAGATGCAGTTGTTATTGGTGAAGAAGAAGGAGGCTTATATAAACTCAAGGGACATTCATAAACAACCATTTTTCATGAGACCACTAGCCCAAGTGAATTATGGAATATGAGGCTTACTCACATCAACTACAAAGCACTACCCCATGTGAGCAAAGTAGTGACTGGATTACCATATTTTAAGATTGATCATGAAGGAATTTGCAAAGGATGTGGAAAATGAAAGAATATCAAGAATCCATTTCCAAAGAGTGAGATAAAAACTAAAGGTATGTTGGAATTGATCCATTAATATGTAGGTGGACCAATTCCCTCCATATATTTAAGTGGTTATGAATATTATGTTACATTTATTGATGACTATTCAACAAAGACATGGATATATTTCTTGAAAGCAAAGGATGAAGTATTTGGAAAATTCAAGGAATTCAAAGCCTTGATAGAGAATCATTCAGAAAGAAGAATCAAAACACTTAGAATAGACAATGGTGGAGAATATACTTCAAAATATCTTGAATCCTTTTGTAAAGAAATTGGAATCAAGAGGGAACTAACCACTCCTTATAATCTTCAACATAATGGTGTTGCAGAAAGAAAGAATAGGACCATTATGGAAGCAGTGAAGACAATTATACATGATCAAGATATCCCAATGTATCTATGGGTTGAAGAAGCAAGGAGGACAATTTATGAACATAATAGCTTATCCTATAGTGCCCTTGGATTCAAGACTCCAAAATAAATGTTCACCGGAAAGAATCCTAAAGTGATCCACCTCAAGATATTTTGTTTCCTAGTATATGTTCACATACCAAAAGAAAAGAGAACCAAGTTGGACCCTTGCGAAAAGAAGGGAATATTTTTTGGATACTATGAAGTATCCAAAGCCTTCATAATATACATTCCAGGATTTCATCACATGGATATTACTATATATGTAACATTTTACGAAGAAGCATCTCTCAATATATCCAGAAAGTGCCAACATGAAGAAGTATATGAAGAATATGTACCTCCTAGAAATGTAGAAGTTGTACCCTCCCCTGAAGATGAAACACCAGAAGACCATGATATGCTAGAACCTCAGGAACCTCCCACTATGAATGTGTCACGAAATAGAAAAATTTCCTAGGCATGCAAAATTATACAAGAAACAGAGAAATATGGATCTCTAGAAGGGCCCACAAGAATAAGAAAGAATCCAAAACCATTTTCCAGTTGTATGGATTTGATGTGTGATCTTGTAGATCAAGAACCTACCAATTATGAAGAAGCTATATAGAAGAAAGAATGGGTAGAAGCAATGACGTAAGAATACCAATCGATAATGAAGAATTATGTTTGGGATATAGTTCCCAAATCAGAAGGAAAAAGTGTGGTATCTTCCAAGTGGATCTACAAGATAAAGCATGCAGCTGATGGAAGTATTGAAAAATACAAGGCAAGGTTTGTGGCTAGAGGATTCTCTGAGAAAGAGGGAATTGATTATGAAGAGACATTTGCGTCAGTAGCAAGGTACACTTCTATTAGAACCATCATGGAACTTGCATCCATGATGAAGTGGAGTTTACACCAGATCGATGTGAAGATAAATTTCATGAATGGTGTTATTGAGGAAGAAGTGTACATAGAACAACCATAAGGATTTGAAGTTGAAGACATATGGACTCACATATGCAAGTTGAAGAAGGATCTGTATGGGTTGAAGCAAGCTCCTAGAGCTTGGTATGGAAGGATAGATAGTTTTTTTACGAGCTTGGGCTTTACCAAAAGTAAAGCTGACCCTAACATTTACTTTAAGTTTATGGATGATGAACCTTGCATATTATTGTTTTATGCGGCTAATTTATTTCTAACAGGAAATGAGAAACATATTGTAGAGTGCAAGAAGAAGCTCACTGAAGAATTTGAGATGAAAGACCTTGGATTGATGCATTATTTTCTAGGTCTGGAAGTATGGAAGAACCCAGAATGAATCTTTCTCAACTAGGGAAAGTATGATGTGGAAATCCTAAAAAGATTTGATATGTTGGAATGTAAATCCATGGCCACACCCATGGATACCAACTTGAAGTTGTCAGCTAATGAATTGTCATAGGTAGTGGATATGACTCAGTACATACATATTATTGGATCATTGATGTATCTGATGAATACCAGGCTAGATATATGCTTTGCTGCGAACACCCTGAGTCAATATCTAGTTGAGCCTAGACGTGTTCACCTGGTAGTTGTAGAGCATGTGATGAGATATCTAAAAGGTATGATAGACTTTGATCTATACTATGTTGGAGATCATGACTACATATTGTATGGTTATACAGATGCAGATCAGGCTGGAAGTGTCTTAGACAGGAAGAGCACCTCAGGTGGATGTTATTGTTTGGGATCTGCCATGATCTCATGGTTTAGCAAGAAGAAATCTAGTGTTTCTCTCAACACAACTATAACAGAGTATATAGAAGCTTGTTCTGTTAGTTGTGAATCCATATGGTTTTGAAAATTGATGTCAGGTCAATTTTACCTGGAGTTGGATACCATGGTGATTCTATGTGACAAGGAGAGTTTCATGACAAGTCAAAGCACATAGAAATTCAGTATTTTTACATATGGGATATTGTACATAAGGGAGATATAAAGCTCCAGTATGTGAGAACTAATGAGAAAGATGCTTATGTATTAACTAACCCTCTATCTCGAGTGAATTTTCAGTACTTACGTGACAAGCTTGGTGTGGTTCGAAAGGACCTTCCTAGAAAGGGGGAGCAGTGATGATGATGTTGCAGTGGGATTGTATCATCCCTATACATTAGTCCTTAAGTGATACACAGAATTTTGTCTCCATGATGTGGTTGGGATTGTATCATCCGTGGACATTAGTCCTAAAGTGAGCCACAGACTTTTGTCTCTGTGATGTGCTTGGGATTATATCATCCTTGGGCATTAGTCCTAAAGTGATCTGAAGACTTTTGTATCTCTGATGTGGTTAGGATTGTATCATCCCTAGACATTAGTCCTAAAGTTATCCACATACTTTTGTCTACATGTTTTCTTTGGGATTATATCATCCCTGGACATTAGTCCTAAAGTGATCCTCATACTTTTGTCTCAGTGGTGTGTTTAGGATTGCATCATCCTTGGACTTATGTCCTAAAGTGAGAGGGATTGATCATCCCATAAATTGGATCATGTGTGTTGCAGGTCATGTTGTTGTTGATCGAAAGATCAAGTGTTGATGTAGAAAATCGAGTGATCGAGTACTGAAGATGTTGAAGATGTTTTAGTAACTGGTCCAATTGTTGATGTTGTTGAAGAAAAATTCCAATGATTTATTGATGTATCACCTTGATGTTGTTGATGATGCTCTGTCTCCTTGCTCCTACAGTTGATGTTTCTGTTGTCAGTAGAATACCCTTCTTGTTAAGGGGGAGTGTTTAAATATTGTAACTTCGAAGACTATTCTATTGTATTTTATTATTGTAATTTATTTAGAGATGTTTTATTCCTCTATTGGGATGTTATTATTGCATTTGGTCATGATAGAGTCATGAGGTAAAACCTCATTTGTAAGTCAGGTCGATAGAACCCTCCATAAAGTAATATTATATTGTTTTGAGTCTTCCCAGGTAATTCGGCCGAGTTAAGTTTGTTGGGGCCGGCCTAGTTAGTGATAAATTCAAGTGGAAGATAGAGTATAAATAGGAGCAATGTGCTCCTCATTTGGACACACATACTCACTTGTGTAATTTGTATAGGAGAGAGAGAGAGAGAGACATCTACGAGGAGAAGGATCACTTGTTTGGTGTTTTGTATTTGTACTTTTGATCATCCATATTGAGGAATTTTTGTTGGTTTTTCTTCCCCTAGAGGGTTTCCCAGGATAAAAATGTGTCTATCTTGTGATTGTTTTTCTTTCAGTGATCCTGTATATGCTATTGTTGTGAAATTGAATTGAATACTAATGCTATCTATCTTAGCATATTGAATCTTAACACTCCCTTAAGAGGATTGTTTTCCTCCATTTGGAGCTCACATCTCCAAGGTGTTGGATATGCTTGACCATTGGGAAATAAAAGAAGTGGTTTTCCATCTATTGGTTGTTGAAGTTTGCATCTCTTACCCCATATTAGGTTTTATTTACTTTTGTTCTTGTTTATTTGGATTTTTTTTATTGCTACTAACAACCACTTGTATAATCACTTGGAGCACTCCCAAACCCACCTCAAGGGGCTTCTAATACTAGGTCTTTGTTGTAGCTTACAAGGCCTTGCCCCTAATCAAGTGGGAAGGAAGGACTCTTGTGCAATATTTCAGATAGCAGATTGCACTAAAAATGTATATCTCTATCCATAATTTTTCTAATAGGGAAAATATAACCTTTGTGCTCCTTGAGGATGTCACCCATGTCACAAATTAGTGGGAAACTTATTGTGATAAAAATTTATAAGAGGAGTCTGGAATGTTTGAAGCCATACCCACTTAGGGCTCTTTTATAGATGTAGTTAAGGAACACTATTACCTTGTGGTAAAATATGACGATCAATATGGGAGATGGAAAACACTATGCCAAGAGAGGGACCAAACAATGCTAGAGTACACCCACAACTTTCATACCTTGCGCACAAAATTAGGCATCAGAGACTTCGAGTGGAATGTAGTTCTGAAATATTGCAGTGGACTACATTGGTACATCTGAACATAGATGGAATTCTTGGATATCTCTTCAGTTGGAGCCACTTATCAATATGTTGTCAACATAGGCCAAAAAATTTACAAAAGAATAAGTGGGATTTTGGCCATGCAAATATACCACAGCATAATCATGGAAAATGCATCCTAGATTCACACAAAAAATGGATAACAAAAGGATGACCAACTTCAATACAAATCCTCCAAGAAGGGTAATGAGAAGGTTAAGAAAGACATTAGAAAGTAGTGTAATTTCAACAAAATCCCCTAACACAACACTGATGAATGTCACTCAAATCAGTCATTAGTTGTCAAGATCAAAGATTTAGAATGATATCCTAGTTTCAACTCCAATTCAGAACCCAATGTCATAGTCATAGATAAGGGGAAGTGGATCATTGATGTAGAACACAGCGTCACCATCACTACCACACGTATTCAACCAGAGAACTAAAAGGGTCAAACACAAACAATGCCGCCTCCACTCACAAATGTGGGTGAAGGGAATCCCCCTACATCTTGTTGTCAACAATGACATCCAAAAGAATCTGATCTCAGCAAAATTCATCAAGAGATTGGAGCTATCGAACACATCGCACTTACAACCATACACCATTGGTTGGTTAAGCCAAATAAAATGTATATGTGTCAGTCATCAATGCCATCTACCAAATGACATTAACCCTTTAAAATATGAGGTACCATGTGATGTGGCCCCACTTGAAGTATGTGATGTTCTTTTAGGGAAGCCATATTTGTGGAAGCGTCATGTTGTGTATGAGTCACGACCTTGTAGTGTCAACATCATTTTGGGAGGACAAATTTATCAAATACAAGAGTAGGTCCATCTATCGTGGTGTCTTTGACCTCAATCAAGCAATGCAAGAAGACAATCTCCCACAATGTGAAATTTTCCCTCTTCATAATTGCCTCTGAAGGTGAACATCATATCATAGAGACCTCCACAACCTATTCAAAGGGTTCCTCTAATAAATAAAAATAAGAAGAACGAAAAGGCATTATTTCCATGCCTATTTGGGTACCTCTATGGTTCAAGGTCACGCATTCAAGGTGCTCATACAAAAAGAAATCATCAACACCAGTTCATACCAAGGATAATAAGGAAATCTAAATTGTTGAATGGGTCCAATGCATCCATCGAGAGAAATTACAACCCTATTAGGCTGTCAAAGAAAGGATACCTTTTCACCTCAGCAAATGCATCACTAGAATATGAAATCAACATACTTTACCATATGGTAAGGAGCTCAATATAATGGAGACCATTGCTTCTTAAGGGGGGAGGACTGATCCAGATGGGTATCAGTGGCCATCTACCTATTCCACTGGCTCAAATTTTTTTTCTCCAAGTTTGGTAGTTTTTATGGGTTTTTGGGTTAGTGGAATGGTATAGATGGACATTGGTATCTAGCCACCTATTCCACTGGCTCAAAACAATTCTTCCAGTTTGGCAGTTTTTATGGTTTTTTGGATCCAAAAATTTTTGGGTCTTTTTGAGGCCTTAAACGATGATTTTTGGTGATACAGTTATCCATACATAGCCAAATCTAGTCTAGACATCCAAAAAAAAATTCTCGACTAGACCTTTCCAACAAGCTACCAAACACCCTAAATATGGATCGTATGCAAAAGTTATGCCCTCGAGAAGTTGGCACCTCAACTAACCACCTCAAGATCCACAAAATTTTTTATGGATCATATCCTAGGGTTAGGATTTTATATTTTATATTTTTCACCCTCATCCTTATGATAAAAATGTCATTTGACCTTGTTTTGTAATAATCTTATCACGGATGAGCATAGTCACCACATATTTTCTTAGAGATATAGCTACCACCAATTTAGTTGTTTTTATTTTACAATTTGTTATATATCATTCATTTAATAGAATATGAGTTTATTGTATCACTGTGTTCCTTGCATATTCTCTTTCATTTCGTTCTCACATAAATATGGATAATCCTTGATGATCATCACAAGAATATTTAATTGATCCATGGATTTCTTTATCACTACATCGGGTGCTAAAATCAATGAAGAAAAGATAAAAATATTCACATGGAATGTATCCCACATATTCCTTCAAGATATTTCATGCTTCTTTGGCTTCGTTGGAATTGGGAACTAGACCTCCTTTAAATATATGGGCATCCCCATTTCTCATAATCAAATTCATTCCTTAGAATGGGAAAAAATCACACAAAAATTAAAAGAAAACATTCATAATTGGGGGATGCTATGGATATATCCTATTGGAAAAGTCACCCTCATCAAGTTTGTCCTATCCTCTTTCCCTCGATTGCAATGTTCTTCTCTTCTTTTTCCTATAGGTGTGATGAAAAATATTAACAAAAGCATCATAATTTTCTCTGGCAAGGAGAGAAATCATATCAGAAAAAGTTTCACTTGTTCAAATGGGATACTTTTAAAGGACCAAAAATTAATTGATGCATCAACATCCAATATCCAAAGTTAATTAACTTGGAAATAGCAGTCGGTGGAAGGAAATTCTCCACAAAAATTAATTCACAAAATCAATACCCATATGCTTAAATAATTGTGAATGGGAAGGGGAGGTCTCTGAAAACTTGGTTATTATCCAAATTAATTAGAAAAATAATCTAGGAAGGATTATATTGGATTCTTGAAAATGTCAAGAAAATTAATCTAGAAAGATAGCATAATGGGAAGGTTTCCTCTTATAAACAAGGTAGGATTCTATGGTATAAAGGAGTGGCTTGAAGGACAAGTAATTAAGAGCCTATTTGACTTGTCAAAATGGGACACCAGAGGTAAGTGGTTGAAATGGACTATGGATGAGCCAAGCCAATTTTTAATCCGCTTGACCTTCCGTTGCAAATGTTGCACGAGGTAGCTCCAATCATATTGAGTAGTAAACACAGTAGGAGATAGGGGAAACATTTAGTGTTTTTTGTTAGGGAAGGATATGAAAAGTTATATCAAACAACCACACCCACCATCCTCTAGAATATGGGAAAAGATATGGCAACAAGGAAGACTCCCCAAGGTAAATGTATTGTGTTGGGTTCTTGTCCATAGAAAATTTCTCATGGTTGAAAACCTCAAGAAAAGTAAAATTTGTAGACCATCTCCATGTGTTCTCTGCAAAGAAGATGGCGAAAAAACAAATCACTTTTTCTTCAATTGTAAATTCACTAAGCAAGTTTGGGGTCACATTTTAAAGGATCTGAATCAAATAATCACCCTCCCAAATAATTGGATTGGATTCTTCCTGAATAGGAAAACACCTACCAAGGAACTCTCTCATGCAAGCCTATACTATCTTAGATTTGAGGTTCCTTGCCAAAATATGTGTTGGAAGGATTGGACCACTAGAAATAGGGAAATAATTTACTCAAACTATACCCTTCCATCCAAGAGAACTACAAATTCCAAGGATTTTCTCAGTGAGGCAATTACATCTAGAGGAATTCCAAATTTAAATCATGAGCCCTTGAATGAAATTAAGAGAATTTGGAGTCTAACTTCCTTCCCCAAAAAAATCATCAATGGGAGGATCCCATGGGCACGCTCGTCTTTAGACCTTCCTAGAAATTGGATTATTATTAGCATATTAAGATGGGCATATTTTTAAACTAAATATGAAGGGTGAATATAAGCTTTATTGAAGTTATAGAAAATATGTGTTTTGGAAACCAGTCCAAGTAACAAATTCAATAAGCATCTACTCTTAGAAAGTCTATAAATCTAACTTTGCATAAGGAGAAATAATTTTTTCTTGTACATTTTTGAAAACTTCTTTAGAGAATTAATAAGGAGAAGTCATTGTTGTCCAAGTTGTTGAGAGAGAGACTATGATTCTAATGCTATAATGTATATGGAATTTCTTCTATCCATTTTTATTATTAGAATTGTTAAGAGGTTGCTTCTTAATGTGTAGATTAGTCTCTAATTTATGACACACTCTTATTTTTGTTTAGTTATTAGTTGTTTGACTATAGCTTATGGACGTGGAACTACAACCACTTCTTCAATTATAAACAATCTTAATTAATCACTAGTTATTTGTATTTCTGAATTATTTACCATTAATCATTTTTGAAAATAAATGTAGAAGTGTAGTTGGTTTTGTTTTAAATCTCTTTGTCATTAGTTTACATATAAAAATCCATGCTAGATATGCATATTGCATATATGATATGATTTCATTTTCATTTTGTCATTTAAACATTTAAAATAAAATTTAAAAAACTGTAATGGTTGTTGGTATAGAAACTAGATGGGTTCCCTATCTAAAAGACTAAGAGGTCTAAATGGGAACTCTCATTGGGTATCACCCCTACTATTTGAACATGGTAATTAATTTCGCATGTCAATAGGTAGGGTCTCCAAACAAGAAGGATCTAAAGGATCCCAAGCTTGTCTTTTTTTCTACAAATAATCTTGACCCATTCACTCACCTAGAGTGGTGATGAGGAAATGATAATTCATGAGTGATAAACCCTTTGATAGTCTTTGCAGCAAAGGACTCACTTGGGGGGATGAAGATGTGGAAAGAATTGGATATTTTTGAGTAAGAAAGAGAATCAATGCTTAATTAGAGTGGCAGTGCACACTTGGACCTAATTATGTAGGAGTTACGTAATGATGACTTATGAGTGATAACCATATACTGCTAGTCTTTGTACTAGGCAATTCCCTTGGGATATAAAGAGGAGGCGAGAATTAGGTACTTACACGAAAGAAATGGAATTGGTGCTAGGAGTGAGGGTGTGCACTTGAACATGGAAATTATGATTTAGGAGTTGCACAAATATGACTTGTCAATGATAACCCTCCATGATTAGTGTTTGTGCTAGAGGATTTCCTTGTGGGTATGAAGTACAACAAGAATTAGGCACTTCTGACTAAAAAATAGAATTAACTTAGAATGGGAGTGCACACTTGGACACAACTATTCCTTAGGAGTTACACATTGATGACACATGAATGATATTCCTCTACTACTAGCCTTTATGCTAGATGACTTTCGTAGGAAATGAAGAGGAGGAAAGAATTGGGTATATTTTTTTTAAGATGGAACATCGCTCGAGAAACCCTCAGATACTTCCCCATTTTTTTAGGATGGTTCTTGAGCTAAACTGTCAACCTTGATTACGAAGCCTAACCTAGTGGGGACATCAAGTGAGGCCCTTGCATAACCACCCAAGGATTTGACCCCGAGACCTTCTACTAGCGTAAACAACTCTCAAACACTTGAGCTAACCCACTGGGCTAGGCAAGAATTAGGTACTCCAAAGTAAGAAAGATAATTAGTACCTTTGAACCCATTAGATTATGCAAATCAAATAGCATTTATGCATCTCTATGGGTCTCCAACCACTATACTTTCTTGTTTGGCTTTTGTTGGGCCAGGAAAAGGGCCAAGAAAAGTGCACAAGGATAAATTAGACGTGCAAGCAAAAGAGGAAAAGTGCGTGCGCAACAAGGTAAAAACAGGTCAAGAAGAGAATGAAGGAACCAGCGCAAGAAGGTAAAACATGCGTGCGGCGAAGAAAAATCAGGTTAAGGATGGAAAGAAGTTGCGACGAGGAAGGAAGATCCAAGTTAGCAAAAGAGGAAGATAGAAGAGTTAAAGCTGGATAGGTGGAAGTCAAGGAAGACTGCAGAAGGATGAACCAACAGAAGAAGGAAGGACAGTTTTTGCGGCTAGTTATGACCAGTATAGACGAGCTGAAAGACGTTTCCACGGCTAGTTAAATATGTGGTTAATGTATTCCATGACTTTCACGGCTAGGTATGGGCCGACATTTATGTAACAGAGATATTTTTGTAAGTTGTTGAGTCTGTAATAACTGATTTGTACTCAGTCGACCCTGCATGGTCTCGTAGATTCTATAAGTAAGAGAAACCCACTCTGTATAAGGGCTCAGAAGGTTATGTAAGTTCAATAAGTTGGTTGGACAATAGAAGTAGAAGACTGTTGACCCATGGCTCTTCTAGCTGTGTGCGTAGACCACTAGTAGTAGAGTAATCTACAGCTGAGTGCGTAGATAATAAATTAGAAGAGTCAATCCAGGCTGTGTGCGGGTCAGTAGGAGTAGATAGAAGAATAAAACAGAGAGCATGAGAGCAAGAAGATTGAGCCATAAAGACATATCTTAAGAACAGTCTGGAAGTTGTAGACTGCAAGGTGCTATATCCAATTCTCATGCCAGATGAAGAGCATCTTGGTGGTTTTTCCCATATGGGTTTCCACATTGTTTCTCGCGTTATATGGATGAATGTTGTTGAATGGTGAATGTTTATATGAATACAATGCTTACTTTTCATTATTACAGTTACTGTTGAATGTATGTTGCAATCCGGTTTATTAGTACAAGAATGAATATTTAAGGGTGGTTGGAATGGTATGTATGAGTTCATGGTTAATTTGTTAAGTAAAATTTTACTCACGCATTATCTGTTGAGTATAAGGAATCAGCTGCGTCGCACCGGCTATAGGGTCGTAAGGACGAGGTTGTGTCGCGACGCCTCACTATGATGTTATCGCACAGCAGTCAAACTCCATCAGGTCACCTTTATCGAGCACCTTGGCCACGTGCCAAGGGATTATAATCCCTCGCCAACTGTGGAAACATGGTTCTGGAAGTTACCCATTAAGATATCTTAGGTGAGACTGCGCCTGCTTCGCGGGTGTTTTCGACTGAGCTTGCTCTGTCAGGCCGATGTCTTGGGGTGTCATGTTGGTATTGTGTTGAGTGATTGAACCACGAGTTGAGATAAGAAGAATAAAGAGGCAAACTACTATTGCGGCCACCCCGACCAATATTCCAATCCTTGGTTCATGCCTTGTGCTGAACCTAGCTCAGAGACTGCCAGCTGTAGTTACGCAACCACTTAGAGAGTTGAGACAGGTTGGGGAGAGAGCACTTGGAGAGTCATCCTAGCCTGAGATGACAAGGAAATAGAAGGCTAAGGCCATTATGGACAATGCCGGCAAAGCACCGATGGAGGAAGAAGCGCTGGGGGAAGAGGCCATGGAGGAGGCCTCCCCACCAAGCAGAGGCTAGGATGATGACGAGGAAGATGAAAAATTCCCACATTATGTCTGACCGGGGAGAGCTGATGCGGAGGAAGTGGTGCTCCCAAAGAAATCCACCACAGTCTTACTAGCACCTCGACTCCCCGAGAATGTCCCTCTGCTAACTTCGAGGACTTCGACAGTCGATAGTAGGAAGGTTTGAAAAGAGCGCGGACTGTATGGTCATGACTCAAACTAGCCCGATTGGGCCTCAAGTACTAAATCCAATGCAATGGGCTGAGGGTTTCGACCAAACAGGTTTGATGAACCTGCTATTCACGCCGCATTTCGGCCACAACCTCCAAACCAATACGTATGTAAAGCATCTCCTGGTCTGCTTCCATAGAGGGTTCCTATGGCTATATCAGCCATACCCTGTCGACGTTGAGCTCATCTTAGCGATCACATGGATTCCAAAGAAAGGACATGACCCCGCACCATATTTGCGATAGAACAAGGATACCACCAAGATAAATTTGAACTATAACCTTTAGCGCACGAAAATGGGATTCTAGATTGGCCCTATCGACAACGCCAATGTGTAGTTCATCGTAAGGATACTCTCTTATAAGCTACTACACAAGATGAGGCTGACCCAATGTACCGCAGGAACAATAGAGGTTATAGAGTGGTGCACATAAGGTATGGTTTTCAACTGGTCGCAGTTCTTGCTTAATGAATTGATTAACGACATAGCACAGGCCCATGAAGACCCTAACTATAAATTTCACTACTCCTGGATGCTCATCTTGATCTCATTCACCTTGTTGGCCAATCCGCCTGATTATGAACAAATGGATCTCCCACTACCTTTCCATGGCGCAAAGTACCAGAACTTGTGGGAAGACAAGATAAACAAGATCTACTAGAAGGACAGTAACATTGCGTTCTTTCTTCATGCCGAGGTGCTGTGCGATGTTATCAGGTGATTTCACCAAGTCCGGGCTGCGACGATGTGCAGGTACACGGACTTCATCAATTTCCAGGCCAGTGCACATAACATGATTTTGGAGCCGAAGAAGGACCCATCGAAACAAGTGCACAATGTAGGGTTCATGATCACTAATGCTGATGTGGATGTAATCATTTAGGAATGGTCGGATGAATGGTGCGGACCACTGGTAGAGTCGTTGCCCGAAGAACAAAACCAAGAGGACCCACCAGTGGAACAAGTAAATGGCCAAGGAAATGAGGAAGGCGACGATCAGGACAATCGGTCACAAGAATATGAAGAAGAAGATAATGATGGTGGCAATGGTGGCTCTGATCACGATGATTTAGAGCGCACACCTATTCAAGAGAACATCCCGACCTAGAAACAAATGTAGCAACAAGGACGGGATCCCCCGCATAAGAAAAGGAAAGCTAGAAAGATAGATAACACAGATACCTTGACTGAAGAGGATATCTGCACGCTTGCAGAAGCTGTAGCTAAGGTCACCAAGGATAGCCTTGCTGTTTTGAAGACGCAGCAGGTAAGCATAGTTGATTAAGTTGGGAACCACCTTACTAAGTTGGTAGATGCCATTAACGAGGTCAAATCCACTGTTGAGGCCGAGACATATAGCGTGGATCCTAGTGTTCCATTAGTTGTACGAGTGCTAGTGTCACTGATCAAAGTACAAATCCAAGGGTTCACACTGTAAACAGGGATGGAGATGAGTGCATTTGATGATGTTGTCAAGGAGTTTGATACACTGCAGATCAACTTATCCAAACTTTCATCGGGTGAAGTCTATGACTTGTAGCAGGAAGTCGTGAAAGAGGTATGATGTAGGGAGAATTTCGTTTCCTATCAAGCAACAAAACAACAAAGGAAGGCCAAGAAGGACAAGGCCCTCCTTAGGGAAAAATAGCAAGAAATGGAGGCACGCGAGCATAGCCATGTCGCATTAGCAAAAACCATTAAGGGCATATTCACATAATTCCCACCAGAAGCCGACCAGGAATATGAAGATTCAGCAGCTAAGGTTTCCTGGCTGTCGCATATTGCAGTGGAGCTAAAGAAGCAGGTTGAGGAGCTTTAGGCTAGGCAGGTAGCGAGCACACCTCCTGAGGTGCTCGAGAGAAGAAGAGCAACATTAGAGGCTATTGGGAAAATCACCAAGGGATAAACACTATGCGCAAAGGTAGTAGAAATTGTTTCCATGATTTGGGAAGCGCTTCTAGAAGATGAGAATGTAGAAAACATAAGGGAAAGTGCACAACATGCAGATGAGAAAATCAGCGCTGCAAAGATAGAGATGAAGAAGCTGCCCTTTCAGGAGAAGGCTACAAAGAAGGCAGAGATCAAACAACTACAATAGGAAGTACAGGATCTTCGTGACTGAGAGCAGACCAGGGAAGCCAAGGTGGAGACACACTAGTTGGAAGCTGGACGGCTCACAGGATTTATTCAGCCTGTGCAGCAGAAGATTCAACAAATAATGCAATCACTGGAGGCAGAACCGTCGGAACATATTAGTTTCGACCGTGTAGAGCAGTTGGATGCACATGCAGAGGAAGTCACAGTGGAAGTTTCTAGAGTGCAATAGATGGTGAAGGAATTCTAGGACAAGGTTGGTCTTCCTGCACAGTTTGAGCCTATGCTAGAAACATAAGTTTTGGGGGAAAACATGAAGTTTTGCGGCAGGCCATTTTTGCGAAGAAGTCCCTTTTTGCTTAGTGGCTCGGGACGAGCCAGATGTGAGTGTTGGGGGCCTGTTGGGCTAGGAAAAGGGCACAAGGATAAATCAGACGTGCAAGCAAAAGAGGAAAAGTGCGTGCGCGACAAGGTAAAAATAGGTCAAGAAGAGAATGAAGGAACCAACGCAAGAAGGTAAAACATGTGCACGATGGAGAAAAGATAGGGTAAGGATGGAAAGAAGTTGCGACAAGGAAGGAAGATCCGAGTCGATGGAAGAGGCAAATAGAAGAGTTAAAGCTGGATAGGTGGAAGTCAAGGAAGACCGTAGAAGGATGAACCAACGGAAGAAGGAAGGACAGTTTTTGTGGCTAGTTATGACCAGTATAGACGAGTTGAAAGACGTTTCCGCGGCTAGTTAAATCTATGGTTAATGTATTCCAATACTTTCACAGGTAGGTATGGGCTGACATTTATGTAACATAGATATTTTTGTAAGTTGTTGAGTCTGTAATAACTGAGTTGTACTTAGTCGACCCTTCGTGGTCTCGTAGATGCTATAAGTAAGAGAAACCTGCTCTGTATAAGGGTTCAGAAGGTTATGTAAGTTCAGTAAGTTGGCTAGACGGTAGAAGTAGAAGGAAGTTGAGCTGCGGATCTTGCAGCTATGTGCGCAGATCGCTAGAAGTGGAGTAATCTGTAGCTGAGTGCGCATATAGTAAAGTAGAAGAGTCGATCCAGGATGTGTGCAGGTCAGTAGGAGTAGATAAAAGAAGAAACCAGGGAGCATGAGAGTAAGAAGATTGAGTCAAAAAGACATATCTTAAGAACAACCTACAAGTTGTAGATTGCAAGGTGCTATATCCAATTCTCATGCCAGGTGAAGAGCACCTTGGTGATTTTTCCCTGATGAGTTTCCACGTTATTTCTCGTGTTATATGGATGAATGTTGTTGAATGGTGAATGTTTATATGAATACTTGCTTACTTTGCATTATTAAAGTTACTGTTGAATGTATGTCGCAATCTGGTTTATCAGTACAAGAATGAATATTTAAGGGTGGTTGAAATGGCATGTATGAGTTCATGGTTAAACTATTAAGTAAAAGTGTAGTCACGCACTGTCTGTTGAGTATAAGGAATCAACTGCGTCACATTGTCGCACCAGCTTTAGGGTTGTAAGGACGAGGTTGTGTCGTGCACAAGTTGCGACGCCTCACTGTGCTGCTGTCGCGTAGTAGTAAAACTCCATCATGTCATCTTTGTCGAGCGCCTTGGCCAAGGGATTATAATCCCTCGCCAAATAAGGAAACATGGTTTTGGAAGTTACCCATTAAGATATCTCGGGTGAGACTGTGTCTTCTTCGCAAGTGTTGCCGACTGAGCTTGCTCTGTTGGGGTGATGTCTTGGGGTGTCATGTTGGTATTGTGTTAAGTGATTAAACTGTAGGTCGAGACAAGAAGAAGAAAGAGGCCAACAATTTTTCACTCTTAATTTGTTGTGCATGTTATGTGGATGTGTATACACAAAACAACAATTGAATACATTTATCTTATATAGTATGCATCTTAGAATTACCTTTATGATTGTAAAATCTATTTTCCTTTATTCTATTCATTGAATTAATATTAAAAAAAAACTCTCACCACTAAAAAGTTAAAGTACTTAATTGCATTTCCAATATTATATGATATTCTATGACAAAAAAATATATTAATTATCAAATATTTGCAATCTCAAAAGAAATTTAAAGATTTTGTGATAATATCTACATCAAAACTAAAACCCTAATAAATCCATAATTAAAATGTAACTCTGCATACACTCGACCATTCTTTCCACCCAAAAAAAATAAAAATAATTTATGGGCTTAGTAATGGGCATCTTCTCCATCTCCAAGCTTTAACATTTTGGCACCATGCGACCTGCCACCAATGCCATATAATATTATGAGCATAAATACCACATGTATGTATATAAGAACATAACATTTATATTTTAGAAACAATCTTGCCTTTTGGATTTCGGGTCACAAACATAATATATATATTTATAAAATGTGTATTCAAACCATTTGAGAGTTTGACTTAAAATGGATTATTTTTTTGGCATAATTTTGAAAAAAAAATATTATAATTTTTCAAAATTTATAGTTAAATTTTTTAGATACTTCAAAATAAAATGTTGAATCTATTTTTATTATCAAAATTTTGATTAAACAAAACTAAATTCTAATTTTACAAAATAAAATACACCTAATTCCAATTATAAATCACTATTTATCTAATTTTTCTAATTTTTAAACATCTTCTTTATAAAATAATATTTATCCTTATATTTTTGACAAACTCCAATTAAATGCCAAAAATTGATCATAAAATATGATTAACCTCTTTACTAATATTTTTATATTTTTTATCATTTCTCTGTTGAGGAATGACTCATGTTGAAATATATATAAATATAATTGAGATATATATATACATATATGACACGTTGACATATATGTCTATATATATATATATAACACACGGTTAAACCATACCGAACATACAAATTTTGAACAACAATATTTTGAATGTTTATGAAATTATCACACGTTGAATAAATTAAGATTTGAATGATAAAGTCAATGATCGAAACATCTAACGATGAATAAATAATTAAGATTCGAAAGATAAAGTTAATTTCAAAACATAATTACAA
>LPNX010454701.1:188858-231547 GCA_001517045.1 Pseudotsuga menziesii
AAGTTTCATAATTTCAAAGATACCAAGAACTATTACAATAATCTATTATGAAATAGGAAAAATAAAAAAACCTATTATATCTTGAATTTTTTTTCTTTCTTTCTTATAATCCTATCAAAACATGATTTAATCATACTCTTATCAAAACATGATTTAATGGACAAATATAAATGAAATTATAGAACATGATAATATGTAAATAGTGCATGACCATACTAACGTCTATTAGTGACTTTTTTCATCATTTACTATTTAAGGTGGTAGAGATTATTTACTCTTTACTAGTACAATCCATTTCTTCTTTGGATCCTGAATTAGGGTGACTAGTTCTTGGTGTTCTCTTGTTGCTTGATCATTTTCAATTATATTTATCTTTAGAGGGATTAAACAGGCTTATGTAAGGATGTTTTGAATTGATTTTTTTTTTCTTTTAGCTCACTCAAAATTTGGGAGTGATTCGGGAAGTCTCTAGCTTTTATGGAAGATGGGAGTCTATTTTCTTTTCCTTTGGGCATTGCATCTCTCATAATGAGGGTAGAGAAGAAATATTGGTCTTCATGGGTAGACACCTCTATTGAAGGGGGCGCTAATTGGCTTGTTGGCTAGGCAGAAGGCCAAATGGGCTTTAAAGGGTCCTCACAAATAAGACGATGTGCTTCTATTATTCTATCCCAATAAGTGGGTTATTGATGAGATCTTAATTGTCCAACCTTGGAGGCCTTGTTATAATGAGTGACAATGTATCATGTTTCAAAACATGCATTGCAACAGAAAGTAACTTGTTCATAATCCAACTTCTTCATCCAGGTGTATTCTTTCATGACTAACTTGATTTTTCTAGAAATACTTTGTTGAAGTCCATGTCTACACATATGTGAGCATATGTAACAATACATGGTGCTATGTTTCATCACTTATCAAATGGATTTTTCCTAACACATTTTTCATTGTCACTAAGTGAGTCATAACCTTGGAAGAATAGGGGCAAGTTTGGAAGTTTGACCTAGGTGAGAGCCATGGAGAAGGAATTCTTAGAAGATTTAAAGGTTGGAGACCAAGTATTCATGCATAGACTAGATTTTCCTTTAAAACAGGGCCAAGGGTTGAGAATATAATCTCAATCCTTTGTGATGTCAAACTCCACAATGAACAAGGATTTTGCCTGAGGGGTAAATGTAAGATTCCTCCTCAATTTTTTGTTTCTAGTTACATGAGATCCACTAATAAAGGTTTGCAATTTTAATCTAGAGGCCATTAAATCTATATATAAAGCATTTGTCTATATAACAAACTCACTATTCTTCAACATCCTTAGCAATTACTATGGAAAGCATCAAGTATTTGTGAACCATGTGGAACCAAAGGGGTCTAACTACCTATTGTTATCACCACATCTTGGAAAGAGAGATTGGGTGTCGCAAATATGTGAAGGGTTCCTACAACAAGGGTATAAGAGACACATGAAGGTGAACTCAAAGTTGTAGTTGCCATTAAAGCCATCGAAAAGGGATATGTTACTCTACTTAGAGACACTAGTTGTGAAGTTTCTTGCACATAGACTAAGGGGATTTGCATTAGATAATGAAAGGAGATGATAGGAAAGCTCATATGAAGAGTTGAATGGACCATTAGAGGTAGTAGGAAACAACAAGGACCAAACTTTAGAAGCTTGTGAATGCCATTAAACCATATATATATATATATATATATATATATATATAGTAATAATAATATTTTTACATGTAAGGGCGGTAGGAGGGGGAGGGATTCTCATTAACCCCGATGGAATTCAGGAAACAATTTACTCTTGGGGTCTGGGTGATGAAACTAACAACATCATTGAAGCTCTTTCCCTTTGGCAAGGCCTCTGCCAAGCTTGAATCCAGGAAATTTTAGAAATCACGGTGATTGAGGACTCAAGATTAATCATCCAATCCTTAACAACCAACTCCCTCCCATCTCAGATAAAAATCTAGCAATTGATCAAAAAGATTCAAAGCCTTTCAAATTCCTTCAGAAAGATTGATTACTTCCATTTTTTAAGAGGACTAAATGACAAAGTCAATATGGCGGCAAATATCGCCACATCCTTGAGCAAAGGATCCTTAGTTTCAAATGGGACTAGCTCCCTATGTTATATTCCATAGGACCATGGGCATGAGAGCTAGGGGATTTCCTGCGTGGTGCCTATATGTCCCATCCTCCTTCATGGTGGCTCGTGGCGAAAGGACTCCCATCAAGTGGGCGTGTGGTTTACTGCATGTGGCCGTTATAACTCTTCTGCAAAGTCTTGTCCGCATAAAAAAGTTGTCAAAAAGGACCGTGATGAGCGAAACTCCATGCACTTCGGATTTACCTGGGCGTCCTTTGTTGTTCCATCTTCAGCATGTGACCTATGCGATGGCTTGTCTTGAGATCTTGAGTTTAATGAGCATTAAGGAAGACTTGTCAGGTCGTGAAATGAACGAAATTCCTGCAATTTGCATTGTTCATTAGTTGCAGAGTGGAGGCTTGGTTGTGAGTTTTTGGTTTGAGGCTCCTTCAGTGATCATGGATTCCTCTCCAGAATCTTCTGCTTCCTCAACCCCAGTCCTCTCAGTCGTTGTGAAAATAAGGGCAATTCAGAGGAAAATTAACATGCATAAGAGTTACCTGCAGCAAATTGATGTTGAAGGCGAGAGACGCTTGGAAATAGTGGACATAGATCTCTCTCGTCTGCGTGAAGAATTCACGGATTCCATTTCTTATTCAAAAAGCACGATGACCAAAATGATTGCAGAGCTGGAAGTAAGGTTCGATAAGTTGGAACTTGCAGTATCAAAGATGGAAGCAGGTAGAGTGGCAACTGCGAATTCAGAATTGTCAGCTCAGAAAGGTGGTGATCAAGGAAGGTAGACTGCGACCCTTGGGGGTTTTCTATTTTGTGGTTTTTGTTTTCTGTAGTAGTAAGCTAAATCTGTTACTTATGTTTCTTCTATGCAACAAAAATAATTCTCTATGTATAGGCTGCAGTAATTTTAGTCTTCCTTGTTTTTTGGCAACTATCTTTAATGAGAAGTTTTCAAACTTTGTAGATCATTTCTCAGTGGTTATACCACTTAATACAAATCATAACCATTCTTGTCAAAAAAAAAAATTACATACATTTTAGAGTTCATAAAATGACTAATTTTGAAAATGGAGCACATTACAATCAAATCTAAATAAAAAATTATTTATTTAATATTGAAAATAAAACCTAAACCACATATACATATAAATATAAAAAGATAAAGTGTAATAATTTTCATTTTTTTAATTCTACGAAATTATCACTTTTGAGAACATCACACATTAAAAATAAAATTTGAACTAAATGAGAGAGGATATGTCTTTAAACTATGTGAATCAAGTAGTTTATCTTTTAAATATATGTGAATAAGTAATTTAAAAATTAGGCAATTTGGATTTTTTTTCTTATTTGTCTAGTATTAAATTTGGTTGGATTTGTTGGAAGGTCAAATGTAAAGTATATATAGGGTTTTTTAGACAATTACTATATAAGTGATTAATTTAAATTAAATGATCATTTAATATCTTTTTTTATAGAATTTGCGAATAATCATAGTTATCACAACTCTATTGATTTAACACCAATATGTCAATAGGTGTTTATGTTTTAGAATTTGGGGTAAGTAGCAAGTATGTTTTTCTTAGATTGCATGATGGACGACACAAATATACTATCAAGATTGATTTTATTGGTGTCGTTCTAAATTGGAAATAACAATTATAAAAATAAAAGAACATTAAAGATAATATAGACAATGGGTGATCACAACTAAGCATGGAGAACAAGTGAAGTAACAGATAACTTGTTCATAGCACTTAACTTGTAGCCTATTGGTATTCACTCAGCACAAGTTAAATAGTTATAATAATTTATAATTTGAGGTGGAGGAAGAAGGGTCATATTTTGTCAAGATTTATTTTATTACCATATTTCCAAATCCAATATATATGGTAAATGGGCTGTTGAGGTAATATTCTGTGACATTTAACTTTCATTAACCAACTTTTTGTTGTATAGCAAACTTCCTAAAACTCTTTCTATCTTTGGACGGGACGGGACATATTTGAAGATAAGATTATATGGCTCTTTGAATAGACAAAAATTGAAAGAGGCTCTGATAATTGAAAGAGGCTCTGATAGGCATAAAATGGACCTTGGGTTGATGATAGTGTCTTATTGTAGAGTAGGCCAAGAAGACTTCCAAGGGTTCCAACTTTAAGGGTTCCAACTTTATGTGTTTGTTGCACTGACGAGGCAAACATTCTTGATTGGCACCAGTTGTTTGTTGCACTGATGAGGCTCACATTCTTGATTGGCACCAGTTGCAGGTTTTGGGTTTGAAAGTGATGAGGCTCACATTCTTGATTGGCACCAGTTGCAGGTTTTGGTTTTTTGAAAGTTTTAAAGACAAAAAAAAACCATTTTTATCTGTATAAAAATTTTGAAACCTCCTACCAATTTACGGCAAAATCCTAATCAGGTAGCAACAATATATGCATAGAATGACATGAAAGCTTTTTACTTACCGTGGGTCTGTTGGGCTCTGCGATACTTCCGAGGCCAGGCTTCCATCCTAACCCTCTACAATTGGCGATAGTTTGGCAGCCTTTCCAGCGCTGGAACCAGTATCTGCGAGATTTTTGGATTTTTCTTGAGAATTTAGCAGAGAGACCATGTCCTTTTTCTTCATTATCACTTTCATTCGGACGCCACTGTTCCCTGCGTCGCCATCTATTTGCGTCGATGAAACAATCTGGAAGCAACCCCTCCGTTCCAGAGCCCTTACTCTTAATTCATTCAGTCTGGAAGTTGCGCTCACGTTACTGCTCGGCGGAATCGGAACCAGACAGTAGCGTTTCCCAGCCTGGAGGCGCGCAGTGTGATGGAGAGGCAAAGTATGAAGAAGGCCAAGTCGCGTGACAGTTTCTGCATCGAATATCCAGTGATCAGGGTACTCCTGGGCAATTTCCTGAACGGAAAGAGGACCCTGCAATTCTATGATTTCTCCGCTCACTTTCATCAATTTTATTGAACGCCGCGGACACAGTCTGAGCGACGCGTAATTCCCCATAGCTGGATATAAAGCCGTTGATATTTTACAGAAGAAGCTGAATAATTCTTAGCGCCGCACATTTGCAGAATCATTCTGCAGGGATATGGATCGGATAATAAGGTCATCAAGGATCAAGATTTGTAGCTTTTGTAATCAAGGATCAAGACTCAAGGATATGGCAACTTCTGAGCCCCACACGAATCATAGTCTGCATGACACATCTTATCTCGTATTAATTCGATTGATGTTTCTTTTATCGGTGAGTCTTTCAAGCTTCGTATGCAATGACTAAATGTTGATGGTGGAAGAAGTTAAGACGCTACTCGCAGTATATTTTCAATTACTTCAAAACGTATCAATTACTTCAAAACATATATACATCACATTAACTATCTATCTATATATATACACACATTAATACAATCATATTAGCATAATTATTTAATTTGTGGCATAATTATTTAATTTGTGGTTACTAAATGTCAATGCATAATAAGTTAAGTACCTTAAAATTATATATTATTTATATGTCAACTATGAGTCTACTCTCAAAGTATACATTATGTATGCATATTCATGGATCAGATATGAGCTATTCATTTATCAACCATCCATTTTTCTAGTGATCTGCCATAAACTATTGGTTATCCATACATTAGTTACACGCTTTTTATATATCAATTACCATTTATCCATTCATCAATTATTATATAATTCATCACTTAATTATTATATAATTAAGAATAAAAAACAACAATTTTAATTCAAATTTATAATTTTTTAAGTTAAATTTATGAAATTTTTAATATTATTAAAATTTAAGTATAATCCAAGTTTTATACCTATCTAAACTGGTCTTCAAATTGTATCTTATTCTAAATAAACTTAAATATATCAAACTTTCATATTAATTATTTTTGCTAACCAAATTTCAATAAAAGAGAAAATAAAATACAAATCGATCCCAGACTCATATAATGGGATGAAAAGTTTTGTTTTCAAAGGGTTAGTCTTTGAAAAGAACTATAATGTTGATGATAGAGTTTCTTAATTTTGGATGAAAGGTGTTTTTTTAAACTTTTAGTATTTTCAACAAAATATTTTAGATTTATATTTTTGGATGAAAGTGTGTCTATCTTAGATTTATATTTTCTTAATTTTGGATGAAAGGTGTTTTTTTAAATTTTAATATTTTCAATAAAATATCTTAGATTTATATTTTGGTAGATTTATATTTTCTTAATTTTGGATGAAAGGTGTTTTTTTAAATTTTTAATACTTCAACAAAATATTTTAGATTTATATTTTGGATAAAAGTGTGTCTATCTTGGATTTATATTTATAGAATTATGGACAAAATTTGATATTTTTAAAGTTTGGTTTAGTTTAGGCTTTCAAAAATAGTTTAAATATTTGGTCAATTTGATAAAATGTTGTCATTTTTATTTTGTTTGTGGATTGGTAAGTGCAGCTTACAACATTGTGTTGAATAATTGTTAGAACACATTTATGGATTGCAAGTATTTGAATAGGAATTACTAGGTGGAAAGGATAACACTCCCTCCCATAACCATTAGATTTAGACAATTAATTATTACAATCATTTTTATTAATTAAATATTTACAATTGTTATGATAAGATAGTAAATTTTCCCCGAATGTGGATGCTTCGAGGCGGGACATGGCAGAGGGAAGGACAACTCATTAAATGCACCTATGACGCATGTTAGCAAGTCTTTGGTTTTAATGACTCGCTTGTCCCAATGCAGGTCATTTAAGTTTGATGGTGTTTGGCTCTACACACAGGTCACCTCACATAATTTTTGTGTTGTAATGGCTCACTTCTCCTGGCATAGGTTATTTAAGTTTGACGACGTTCAACTCGGCACACATGTCACCTAGCATGATGGCTCAACACATATCCAGTGTCTGTAGATGTTCACCCTCCACGAGCTCTTCCCTCTCCTAATTTCGACACAGATCATCATTTCTCGGCTTAGGAAGAAGGTTAAGGTTTGGAAGTTTAGGGACTATTCAACCGCCATGCTGTGTCGCATTCGTGTTATGCCTTGCGGCGAAAGCAGATCTAGGGGGATGAGGGTTCGTGCTACGACGCGTCGCTCCCTTTCTGCAAGGTATGGTGCTCATATCCCTCCCAGCATTCATCAAGTCGTGAATAATTGGGAAGCGGAAGTTGTGGCTCGCCACCATAGGACTCAACCCCCAAGATAACGATTATCCCACTATTGGAGTATGAAAAATGTCTTAGCTCAGCTGCTCTGGGAAAGAGACAGAGCTCCCTCCTCCTCTTCCTCTAACAATTCAGAGAGTTCCTTTGGAAAGTCAGCTTGCTCGTCTTCACCGAGCCAGCATCCATAGGATCCTCCTCAGTGGAACCCCCAACAACAGGACACTATGTCCATCCAACATTTGGAATAAGCTTTGCACAATACAGAGCCAAAAATGAAAAATTCGAGGGGTCGTGTGTAGGTTGGAAACTCGTCACAAATGTTGTTGGTACCTCCTCCTACAACTGAACCACCTTCGGATTCGCAATGGTCTCTCTCTGTTGATGATGAAGATTACTACAAGCCATATATTATTGTTGAAGAACCTTGGAGAGAGTCGTAAGGCCTTAAGTTTTTTTAACTGTCTTTATGTTTTTTCCTGTGTATGCTCAATTTGCTTGTCATAGCTATGCTCTGTTTCAGTTTTGTCGAGTGTGATTAGGTTTCCCTCTTCAAGGGCAGGTCCATGACAGGTAGTTTGCTATGATACAAGTGTCCTGACACTAATGATATCAGAGATATAGACTCTATGCATGTACTCTTTTTTGTATATTAATATTTCTTTCTGCAACTTACAAAAAAAAAGATAAGATAGTAAATTTTATTTGAAGTCTAAAATTTTATGAAAATTTCTCAACCACACTCTCATAAATTTGGAATTAAAATGATATGATTTTATTGTGAATAGCCAATGTAATATTATTAATCTTAAATGGTTTTTTTGGTGTTCATAAAATGCTCATAACTTTTGATTACGAACATCATTTTGGGAATTCCTTTTACCATTGGAAAGTTCTCAACATTTATGTTATATGTTTTTCATTGTTTCTCACCATTTATCCTTCGGGTCATTTTTAAAACTTCCATTTACTTGAGCATTTTGAGAGATCTTACCAGGCAATGCAAAATGAAGACCTAAGTTATAGATCACAATATCTTATGATTTGGATTTCCAATCAAGTTAAGATTTTATCATGCATTTGTTTTAGGTTTAGATCTAAATTTTTTGTTGATCTGAAACCTTAACCACATTTGTGCCTATGACCATGGATCCTTCTTAGGACGATAACCCAGGGGATCCTAGATGCTGATTGGATGACATTGTTTCCACCACCTAGTCACATTGCACCAACCCCCTTTTGCTTCAATCTCATGTAGTCCTTCACTCTCCATGTGTTTTGTAAAGAGGACATCATCCCCAGAAGTCAAGATAGGGCCTCTGCTTCAGCAAAAATGAAAGCACATGGTCTTTCAAAAAGAAGATTGGTGGGAATCTTTACGGGTTCTTGGTTATCCCTGAGGGATATGGAGATCTAGTTAAATTAAAATTGAAGGTTGATTCTTTCAAGAAGGAGGTAGCATGACTTATGTGGGAGGGGGTACTATGTATTTCTCTTTGAGAACAAGGAATATCAAGATATGATATTTCAAAATGGGCCATATTTTATTGGGAAAATAGGTATGTATTTAAATAGATGGAGTTGTATTTTGATCCTGAATGTGATATCCCCTTAGTTATCCTTTTCTGGGTAAAGCTACCACATCTCTCCCTACATTATTGGTTTGATGAGGGTTTGAAAGCTACAGGACACTCCGTGGGGTGATATAGACAAATCTAAGCCCCAAACCCCAATTTTTTCAAGCACTTGGATATGTGTGCAGGTGGATCTAGACAAAAGGCCACTTGAGGCATAAATATTTCCATGGATAGTTGGTCTCATGCTCAAAAGTTATATTATGACCAACTTCCTTTCAAATGAAAAACATGCCATGAATATGGACATTTTGCAAGAGACTTCCCAAATAAAGTGGAGAAAGAAACATAGAAAGAGAAAGGACAATGTTGGCACTAGGTGTTGAGGAAAGGAAAAAAAAGCTCCAACAACCTAATCACCAATCAATCCACCAAATTTTTCTCTCTCAAACCACTTTCAAGCCCTAGCTAGAGCTGATGAAGGAGGTAGAGTAGATGAGTAAGGTAATCCTTTAAGAGAGAAGATATCAGACACAAGTATCCAAATCTAAAATCCTTAAACAATGTTGGAGAAGAAAGGTGAAAAAGATTATATTTCAATTCTACCCTTGGATCCAATCCAAGAAATCAATTCACATCTAAGTAATGAGAAATATGATGCCATTGATGTTATCACCAAACAAAAATCAAAGCAAACGTTGGATGAATCTTCAAAAGATATAGAAGAAGATCAATTCATGCATAAGAAATTGGGAAGAAATATCAATCCACAAGTTAGAGAAGATGAAGCAGACAAAGAAAATAACCGGGAAAGCATGCCTCATTAAATAAGCACAATAATGTAACTACATCTAGTAAAAAATGAAGAGGGAAAAAACTTAAAATTGGAGGTAAATTTGGACCCCTCTAATAATGAATACAACTCTTGGAATTGTAGAGGCTTGGGAGGAAAACAAAAAGTAGAAGTAGTTAAAAGCATGTTGTACAAGGAAAGAGTCTCCCTTCTTTTGCTCGAGGAGACTAAAATGGAGGCAAACGATGCATGCACTCTCCTTCAAAAAGTGTGGAAAACTGGTACCTGAACTGCAGTAAGTGCAAGAGGAGCTTTGGGAGGATTGGAAACTTTCTAAGATGCAAGGAAGTATAAGCTCCTCTAAGGGAAACAAAATAAAAATTGGAATATGGCAAAGTTGGATGTTCCAACAACCCAATATATAGTTAAAATATGTAATTTCTATGGTCCAATGCAATATGGAAGTAAGAAGTTTTTTTGGCAGTCGTTGAACTCTCTTAGAGAATATCTATGCACCATAGTGGAAAGAGACTTCAATACCACCATATCACACAAATAATGGAGAGGATACATTCTAGTACATGGCCCCTTCAGAGAATACCTGACCCAGACCTAATTGGAGACTCTGATTTGGTATATGTACTACCAAAGAGAGGATACTTCACTTGGCCAAATAACAGAATCAGGGTAGGCCACATTGCTGCTAGATTGGACATATTTTTGGTACATAGCTCCCTTTTTCAAAAAGGGTGTTTGCTTCATATTGATATCCTTCCCAACATAGTTTTTGATAACAAACCAGTCATGCTCACCATAGATTGCCAAGAGTATCAAGGACCAATCCCTCTCTGCTTCAATCCCCTTTGGCTAAAACAGGACAAATCCCATCTTCTCATCAAAAAAGTGCGGGGAACCTATATTAATGGTTCTCCCTCCTTCGTCTAGGAAACAAAGCTCTACCTTGTGCAAAAGGTTTAAAAGATTAGGCTATAAATAAGTATCAAGTCCTTGGAAAGAGAATGGTTGAGATGCAGAAAGATTTGGGACAACTATAGAATGACATGGAGACAACATAAGTAACTCCCAAACTTCCTCAAAAAGAGTACCAATTAAGCAAAAATTGAATGAAGCATATAGACAAGAATATGAGATTTGGAGGCTAAGATCCTAAGCCCTTTCGCTCAAAGATGGAGATAGAAACACATCCTTCTTCCACAATAAAAAAGAAGCTCCGTTTAAACAAAACTGTGATTCAATAAATCCAAGATTCAGATGGGACAAAGGTCATGGGCATTACCACAATTTTTCAAGAGACCCATCGACACTAAGAGGACCCCTACACTGAACAAGGTAGAGTAATTGGTAGAGAAAAGGAGGAGATGATAGATAACATCCTATGATTGATATCAAGAGAGGAAAACCAGATGCTCAATAATCCCATTAGTGAAGATGAAGTGATAGAATCCATATGGGGGATAAGCCTAGACAAAGCACCAAGCCTGGATAGATTCACCATCCATTTTTTCGACCATTTTCATCTACAATAAAAATGGATCTCTAGAGGATGTTGAATTAGAGGAAAGGGAGAGGCAAGATATGATGGGACACAAAATCCTCCGTCTTGGCCTTAATTCCTAAATATTCTAAGCCAACCTCCTTTGTAAGGTTTAGCTCACTCTCACTTTGTAACTCATCTTATAAATTTACTCTCATAATTTTTTTGACAAATCATGTGAAAATGTTGCTTCCCATGATCATTTTTGAAGGGAGGGGGAACTCCATCTCTAAAAGGCATATAGTTGTGGATATTATTCTTGTGCAAGAATAAATACACTCCAATTCCTCAAGAAAAGAAGCGGGAATGGAAATTAAGCTTGAAATGGCAAATGCATTTGACTATGTTAGACATAACTTTCTCTTTGAGATATTGGAGCATTTTGGATTTTCCTCTCTCTTCATCAAATCGATCAAATATTGAATTACATGACCTTGGATCACTCCTCTATTCAACGGTATACCTTGAGACTTCTTTCAAGTGTCTCGTGGACTTTGGTAAGGATGTCCTCTCTCCATTTCTCTACATCTTGATAGCATAAACTCTAGGTGGAAGTATTGTGAAGGAGTGAGAGGAAGGGAATTTACAAGGAATAACCATCACTGGGGGAGAAAAAGCAGTTAATCATGTGCAGTTTGTAGATGATACAATGTTCCTTGGAGGAGCCTCGGTGATCAACACCATAATATTTAATCGCTCCCTGGATTTCTTTATCGAGGCATCTAGTGGTAAAATAAATGAAGAAAAGAGCAAAATATTTGAATGGAATGTATCCCCCATACTCCTTCAAAATATTTCCCATGTCTTTGGATTCATGGGAGTTGGGAACTAGTCCTCCTTTAAATATATGGGAATCCCCATTTTGTACAAGCAAATTCATTCCTTAGAATGGGAAAAATCACACAAAAAATAAAAGAAAAAAATTAGAATTGGGGGATGCGGTGTCTAAATCCTACTGGAAAAATTACCCTCATCATGTTTGTCTTATTCTCTTTCCCTACAATTCAATGTTCTTCTCTTCCTACTCTTGTAGGTGTAATAAAAAATATTAACAAAAGCATCATAATTTTTTTTGGCAAGGAGGGAAATCAAATAGAAAAATGTTTCACATGGTCAAATGGGAGACTGTTAAAGGACTGAAAAGCAATGGCATTGGAATTCAAGATCCTAAGTTAATGAACTTGGAAATGGGAGCCAAACCACTATGGCATTTGGTTTTAGGGAAAAAACTTGGTGGAAGGAAATTATTTGCACAAAATACTTCACAAAATCAAGACTAGATAATTGTGAATGGGAAAGGGAGGTATTTGAAGTTTGGAAATTACACAAATTAGCTAGAAAAATAATCTATGGAGGATTGTATTTAATTCTCGGAAATGGAAAGAAAATTAGCGAATGGAAAGATTACATAATGAGAAGGGTTCCTCTTATAAATAGGGTAGGATTCTTCAATATAAAGGAGTGGCTTCAATGGCAAGGAATCAATAGCTTATTTGACCTATCAGAATGAGACATCGAAGGTAAGTGGTTGAAATGGAATACCGTGGATGTGCCAAAGCCATTGGTTAAGGAATTTTAGCCTATTTTGTAATCATTGCATGGGGAAAATCAATTCAATTTGAGCAGTAAAGATAGAAGGAATGGTCCAAATATAGAAAGTACTCTTTTAGGGAAAGATATGAAAATTTACATCTCGAACAACCACACCCACCATTCTCCAGAATATGGGAAAAGATATGGAAACAAGGTGGACTACCCAAAGTAAGTGTGTTTTGTTGGGTTCTTGTCCACAAAAAAATTATCACATCCAAAAACCTCAGGAAAAGGAAAATTTGCAGAGCATATCGATGTATTCTCTACAAAGATAATGAAGAAACAACGAAGCACCTTTTCTTAAATTGTAAATTCACTAAGGAAGTTTAGGATCACATTGTAAAGCATCTCAATCAAACAATCACCCTCCCAAATAACGAGTGGATTCTTCTTGAATTGAAAAATCACCTACCAAAGAACTCTCTCAAGCAAGCCTATGTTATCTCAGATTTGTGTTGCCTTGCCAAAATGTGTGTGTTGGAAGGTTTGGACCACTACAAACACATACATATTTGACTCAAAGCATACCTCACTAGCCAGGAAAACTGCAAAATCCAAGGTTTAGCTCAACAAGGCAATTACGTCCAGAGGAATTCCAAATTTACATCATGAGCCCTTGACCGCAATTGAGAGAGGCTAGATTTATATTCATGAACAGGAGGCTTCCATGGGTACGCTTGTCTTTAGACCTTCTTGGAAACTGGATTATTATTAGCATATAAAGATCGATTGCATATTTTTAAAATAAATATGAAGGGTGAATATAAGTTCTATTGAAGTTATAGGGAAACCAAAATCCAAGAGACACATTCAAGAAGCATCTACTTTTAGAAAATCTATAAATATAACTTTGCATCAAGAGAAATGGCTTTTTATTCTACAATTTTGAAAATTTATTTAGAGAATTAATAAGGAGAAGCCATTGTTGAGGGAGAGACTATATGATTCTAATGCTATAATGCACATGGAATTTTTTATATTCATTGCTATTATTAGAATTGTTATGAGACTCCTCCTTACTGTGTAGATTAGTCTCTAATTTGTGATGCACTCTTATTTTTGTTTATCTCTTAGTTGTTTGACTATAACACATGGATATGGAACTGTAGCCACTTGTTTAATTATAAACAATTTTAATTAATAACTTGTTATTTGTATTTCTGCATTATTTACCCAGTAATTGTTTGTTGATAATAATTGTAGAAGTGTAGTTGATTTTGTTTTTAAATCTCTTTGCCATTAGTTTTATATAACAATCTAGGATAGATATACATATTGCATATAGAATATGATTTCATTTTCATTTTATTATTTAAACATTTAAAATAATCTTTAAAAAATTGTAATGGTTGTTGGAATAGAAACTAGATGGGTTCTTTTTTTAAACCATGGGAATAACAATCTTTCAAAAGTATATCCAACAACCCGCTAACCAAATATATGAGTAACTTGTGACTTAATAGGAACTAAGACATCCCAAAACCTACCAAATGATGGGTTCTCTATTCAAAAAACTACAAAATCTAATTGGGACCAAGATACACAAACCAATTTCGTGAACGACCAGAGGACCTGCACTTCTATGATTTCTTCGCTCACTTTCATCAAAAGATCTGTAGCTTTTGTAGAATCTGTGGGTATGGCAAAATTCTGAGCCCCACACGAATGATATACGCATGTCACATCTTATCTCGTCTTAATTGGAATTGGATTGATGTTTCGTCTAGGTGAGTCTTTCAACCTTCGTATTTATTGACTATATGGTGAATCAGCACTAAGGATAAGCTTAGGGATATAATGGTGGTCACATAAGCTGAGACGGTATTCAGAATATTTACTTTTAATTACTTTTATATATATATAAAAAAGCATACATTTATGATATACATAAATGCGATCTTTAAATGGGACTTTGATTTATTATGAAATGGTAATACTCTTTCATTTCTTTAACAAACTTCTAAATTAAATCAAACTTTAATTTTCAAATTTTCAAATAAGTTAAAATTAATTTAATTATTATCAGAATTTTAATTAGGTTAGAACTTGGTTTAAAATTTTTATATTATTTTAAATACTAAAATATATCAAACTTTAAATTAATTCAAATTTTAAAATTTTTAAATAAATAAATTTTAATCAAAAAAAATATTATTACTTCAATATATAAATCCATATTTATTTAATTATAGGAATGTTAACGTATATAAAACCAACATAGATTCATCTTAAACTTGATCTATCTTTTTTGAACAAAAACGAGAAATTTATATTATATAAAAGGAAGGAGATTACAAACACCCCTAGGGTCCAAAAAACTGGCATTAATCAAAATTTGACTACCAAAACATTCAGACTCTCGTTTGAAAATTGTTCAAAGTTGAATAGAGTAGTACAAAGTTTTTCAAAAAACAGACTATCCACTTTTACAATATAAATCCTAACATATTGGTTGCATAACACACAACAAAAAAACATATGCAACTAGACTGGAATAGAGAAAATAATATATGCACTAGAGTCCCTTGCTCAACAAGCTGAACAATGGAAACTTCATCCAATTGAGACACCTCAGTTTGTTCACAAGAAGGCCCAGTTTCTTCTTTCACCACCAAACTAATTTTAGCTTGCATCACTTCCAATATTTCCTTCAAATGCACATAATGAGCCTTGTTCCACTTATTTTCCAACATCCTTTGCTCTTGGTGAACCCTCCCGAGGTTGAGAATGGCGTTCCTCGACTCTATCAGCCTTCCACTCGTGACCCATTCCGCTTTCGACAGCCTATGATGTATTTCCTCAACCTCGTCAACTTGTACATGGTGTCCTCTATCCAATTAGTCTAGTTGAGTTCCTGTGCATGTAATATCCAAGGAGACTCATCTATTCTCTTCCAAGATCGTTAGAGACCTGATACACACAACGAAGCATTATTGTAATCGACCATAACATTTTTCATCTCCATAACCTAGTGCAAAATCTCCTTAATTTTATCCGATTCCTCCAAGTGAGGCTTGATGGAGAGCTTATCCATTGCTATGATATTCTTCACATGGGGATTACGACAAGCAGAGAAAGGTTTCGGTTCGCTCTCAGAAGAGCCACCACCCACAACATGCTTACTATTAAACTTAGAAGATTTCAAACGAAATGAACGTTCCACCATTCCAAAGTCCAGACAAAGAATGCAAAGAAACTTTCCAAAAGGAGAAAGAGTAAATATGCGTGAGGAAGCCTCTAGATTGATGCTAATAAATGATATCCTCGATGGCCTCCTCCACAGACCATTTCTCCTGAATAAAATTAATTCCACCACTGAAATGTGTTGCCAGTCCCATTGCCTGATTTTTCGTACATGCGCCATTAATGCTACCTCTAGCTAGATCGCAAAGCCAAAAATGCCTAATTCTAAAAACTACTCTCCCATTTAACGGTTGGTGGATTGTTGTTAATCTTAAACCACCCTTAGCCAAGGGTAACTCCTATGTTTGCTTGTTGGTCCGCTAGGAGATTGTTATGCCTTCTAACATAATAAAACTGAACTTTGTCCATCTCCTTAGCAAAGGAGAGAATTCTCTTCTAGATTTTCCTAACTCTTCAATACATATTGATTGAATGTTATGCATGTATTACAATACAGGAGTCACCAAAAACCTAGAAATCATGAATACCAAAATCTTGCATAGGCTAGAAACCGACCATGAGAGTCACCCATTCAACTTGATTATTCGTTCTTTTTCTCAAGCCCCAAGCAAAGGAAGTTACTAGTTTTTCGCCAAAGTCTAAAACTAGCCCTCCCACACCTGCCTCCCCAGATCTTAAGCCTGGCTCTATCAAGCACAAAGAGAGATCCAATTTTTTGAAGTGTAAATTTTCTTTTATCTTAATCATTTTACACATGAAAAAAATTTACATCTCATGAATAATCATGATGATTAAATTAACATAATATATATGTAATTTTCATTAAAATATATGTAATTTTTTTGAGTTGACAAGTTCATTTTTTTTTAATATTAATTTTTTCTTAGTATTAAAATATGTCATGTTACATAATCTTATCTAAAAACATCTTCTCCATACTAAACTATATAGTACCTCCTTACTCTCAATACAATTACTTCAAAACATATATACATCCATAATATACAGATATCCTCATACTAAATATGAATGAAAAGTTTTGTTTTCAAAATATCACTCCTTGAAAATCAATATAGCGTTGAAAAGGAGTATGGCGTTGATCTTAGAGTTTCAAAATATTAGATGAGAGGTGTTTTTCAAACTTATAATTTTTTTAGTTAAGTGTGTTTGTCTTAGATTTGTATTTATAGAATTATGAAAAAGGAGTATGGCGTTGATGTTAGAGTTTCAAAATATTAGATGAGGGTGTTTTTCAAACTCGTAATTTTTTAGTTGAGTGTGTATCTTAGATTTGTATTTATAGAATTATGAAAAAAATTTGATATTTTCAAATTTACAAGTTGTCAAAAATAGTTTACTAGCTTCGTTAACTCGACCATAATGTTGTTATTTTTTTTAGATTGTTAGTAGATTTATAAGTACACGTCACAACTAACAAATAGTTTATTATTAGATTTGATAAGTGCACGTCACAACTAAGAAAAAGTAAAACACATTTATAGATTGCAAAATTTAGTATTTAAATAGATTAAGTGGAAAAAATAACACTCCATTAATTATTATTAGATTGAAACATAATTGACTTTAAATATACAATTATTGTGTTATAATGAGATAATAAATTTTATTTTAAAACTCCTACCTTTCAACGTGCACGAAGGAGAAATAAATCTCCCTCCTACCGCATGTTCCCTCGTGAACTTGCTTATGGTTCCCTAAGCATTTGTTGGTGCTCGCTTATAGAGGTGAGATCATTTTGGTAGGTGTCACATTTGGTGAGATCTATGTGATAGATAGCTATACTGATGTTTGTTTTTTCAGTTATCTAGTATGGCTTATCTTTTTAGCTCGTGCTAGAATGGAGGTGACTGGAATAGAGAAATAAAAAAGATTTGAGACTAAAGATTTATAGGGCGCCTAGAAGGGGTGTGAGATGGAGGGGTTCATAGGGCACTTAGAAGGCGTGTGACATGAAGGGGGTGTGACAAGCTATGGGATACCTTAGTGTTCATTTGAAAAAACAAGAGGCAAAGTTGAGGAATTAGAAGCTAAGTTGAATGAGCAAGGTATGAAATATGACTGGCAAGTGATTTTGAAATGCACTATAATATTATTCCAGGATTTGTGCATCGTTCACAATCTATAGTTGGACATCTAAATGTTTCCACTGATTCAATAAAAGATAGGACTATTGAGGAAGCTAATATACAACAAAATATTGCGGATAGAGTAACTGCAGTTGCATGGACATAGATGCCTTGATTGGGATAGTACATCTATGAAGGAAGCTCACAACATGCATAAATTTGGTATAGATTGATTTTTTTTATTATGGTTTTTACGTGTATTTTTGTTACTTGGATAGTATGTGAGGCAATATACTTATAAGTACTATAAGAAATTATTAATGTTTGCTTACATTTCACTAGAATGAAAAGGCCCTTAAGTGAAAGAGCTCAAATATCTCCTTATAGCAGAGGTCACTAGCAGAGGCGCATGGCTAGAGGTTTTAGTAGATGTTCTGTAATGCGTTTATCACTATAAATGCACCGGTGTGTTTATAAACAACACGCACTAGGTCTTCCAAAAATCATGTCGCACCACAGTAAAAACATTAATTAAAAAAAGTAATTTTTGCTAGATGCACGTCGATTTTCTAAAACCTTTGTGGTGCATTTTTGAAAACTTAATGCATTGAAACGTTACATTTAAACTAATGCACCATACTATATTTTATTAAAACAAACTTATGCTATCTAAAAATCTACAACAAGGTGTGTTATGTAATAACCTATGTCCTTATGCACCAAATATAAACTAAAAAAAAATGCCCCAATGTGTGTGCTATAATAAAATGCACTGGCTCATATTTCATAAAAAAATTAAAATAACGTTAAATCTGATTTTAAAACCTGAAGGCAATGCGGTTAAAATAAACTACATCGGTGCTCTTGACTTTTGGGTGCACCAAAACAAGGTTTTATAAAACAAATTACCACGTTGTCAAACTCATTTTTACCCCTCTACAATGCATCTGATCCATTTGCACCGGTGTCATTCATCACCCACCTAGACGCCCTACAACTTGTGCTCATTCCACCTCCCGCTGACACACTGCTTGTTCTTATTGGCTGCTGACTTGAGTTTGAATTTTTCCAAATGATGGGGAAAAAATCAAATTCTCCATACATAGCTAGGATGCCTTCTCGACGAGTGGTTCAACATGTAAATTAATTCTTACTTGATAATTTTTTTCAGTGAATTAATTTTTGAAATTAAGCCATACTTTTCCATTTTTATAAAAAATATTCAAAACAATTGTGCAATGTGCTCTATGTGTTTGGATCACACTAGCCCTCAGTTGACTTTGTAAAATGTTACAAGGCACATCGCGAACAGGGTGAGACGAACGACTCGAACCCACCGCATAACCAATTTGGTATGCTTTTTTAGCGGACCACCATAACATAAATTGTTATAAACTAATAAGTGGTGTGTTTCGTACACTTAAGCGTAACAATATTGTGGTGCTCTTATGTGTACTGAACACAACAGGAAACATTAACAAGACAAACTGAAAAAAAAAATTATATTGTGCTTTTAGTTCATGTAAGCGCACCATTAGGGGCGTGTTAATGTGGAATAAAGGCACTGTCATAAAAACGTCCAATGGTGCTCCTAGTGCACATCAATGCATCGGTATTTGGTGCTTTGATATTTGGTAGGCACGTCATGAACACATTCCCCATCAACCATAAATTAAATGAACTGCGATGCTTTTAGATCACATCAAGGAACATAAAATGGTGTGTTGACATGGTATCAACACACTGACTACTGAAATTAAAAAATTTCCTATGAACTAAAAAAATTAACTAAACGGTGCTCCTATTTCACGTCAAGGTACCGGGTTTCGATGCTTTGACATGTTGTAAGAGAACCATCAACACATTCCCTATCAATTATAAAATGAAGTAGATTGCGGTTCTTTTAGATGAAATAAGAGCACTGATTAAAGTGCACTTGTTTGCGAAGCACTAATTCTTACACATTAATAATTTATTGTATCATAAAAATTCAAACACAACAGTGCTTCCAGTGCACTGGTTCTCGGTGCTCTGGCATGCAGTAAGCGCACCATGATCACATTATCCATTGTTTATAAATTTAAATAAATCGTTGAATTTATTGATTCATCGAACATTGTCAATTTCTACTTTGTAATTAAGTATTCAATTAGATTGCAATGAGATTATATACCTCCTCGTTGACAATGTTGTGATTTTTCATCTCAACAAGGGCATCGTAACCTTCCTTAAAGGAAAATTTGAGCTTGTCATATATGGGAATGAAGCCAAATTCTCTTGACTACATATCCCATAGCATAATGCTTTAGGTAAGGAAAGCATTTGTAAGTCAAATGAAAATGCAACAATGACAATTCCATGCTTACATATTTTCCCTTCACTTTAACTTAGCCCCCTGGGCCAAGCCTGTGTTAGCCATGCTTCTCCAGTATGACTTGTGTAGCCTTCAAGGTGTCCTTGATCCTACATGAATTGTAACAAAGGTGTTTACGTGGTTAAAAAATCATTGCCAAATGCGATATACAAATTATAAATTCATTGTTTGGTACAATGCTTTACCTATTGATTTGTAAGAAATTATGAAGAGCTTTGAACTTTAAAACTTTTATCAATGAATTAGTTAACATATGAATCACTGAAGCAATCGATCACACAAATAAATAATCCACAATATAATATATACCCTGGGAAAACCTTCTCAATAAACAGGATACAAAACCCAACGATTCTTTTGAGTATAATAGATAGATTTGGAGTGAATGGTTTACACAGTAGCAGATTGCCTGATAAGAGAGAATAAAGAGACATAGAGAATAACGATCAATTGTGCTAAACTTTTTATGTCCCTAGCACATTAATAACAAGCCAAAACACTAGTCATGCAGACTATAGAGAATGTTTGCATGTCAATCATCCATACATGTATTGCAACTTCAAATTTCCTGGTTGGAATAATAATTTCTTGGCATATAAAATATCATCATGCATTACTAATGTGCCACGTCTTTCATCTTTGACATTGACTAATGATTAACTGATACCAGAGTGAACTTAATATCTAATTGTGTGTGTGCACACTTAGTTAATAGGCTAACTTAAGTGTCATTGTGTTTTAACTCAAGTGTCGTCATGCAATACACTTTATAACTTAAGTGTCATCTTTTGATTAAATTAAGTGCCATGTTTTAGTTTAACCAAAGTGTTTAATTAATACAAATTACTTTAGTTAACTATTTTTTTTTTATTCAATTAATTAGATAACTATTATTAACTGAATCATGCTGATTGATTTATTTGTGGAGATCACTATGATTTCTTTAATTAATTGAAGTACACATTGTAACTTTAATTGAAGCTTACAATATTTAACCGATACATTCATTGTTACATCTACTGGAGCTTAGTAATTCAAGTTCACTTGAGTCATTATATTGATCATTCGAATTCTCTATTCATTTTCTCTTTATCTTTACTGCATGGTTTAGATGTGTTAACATTAATTATCATATCATACTATACTCATAAGAATTTTCACATGTTATGATAATATCATATTACTCTTGGACCATATAGTCATTGCTAAAGTAATTCACTCTAGAGGTAGCTAATCTCTAAAGAAGACTTAATAGCAATCCATGACCATGGTTAGTAATACATCACATAACATATATGCTTCAACATGTAAAGCATTTCACCTCTATTGTTGATGTATTTGTAACTTTGGAATGTATTCATCTATGTATCTTATGTATTGTAACCCGATGTTTATTCCGAGATGTATCTATTATGTATTTGAGTCATGTTGTCATGCCCCGATGTTCCGATTGGGAGGATCAATAATGTAAACAAGTCATGTCAAGTCATGGTGGGTAACCCTTAGATTGTCTAAGTGTTAAAGTCCTCGCAGTTCTGGGGCACTAGGGTTATTAGACTCTCCTAGTAGAGGTCGGCCCTAGTAGGTTTTTAGTCATGTCGGGATTAGTATAAATAGAGAACTGGAGTCTCTATTTATCACACAAGTCATACACAAGTCATACACACTCAAGTGTAGCACATAGTTGAGGAAGGAGAAGACATTAGGGCTAGTTAAGAAGAAGATTACTGCTGTTGGGAGATCACTTACTGTTTTGGGGCTTTTACTATTTTGGTGTTGATTCTATCTCTGAGGAAGTTGCGGGGTTTTCTCCTTTATGGTTTCCCTGAGGAAAAACACTATGTTCATTGTCTCTTGTGTTTGATTGCTGTACTTGTTATTCTCTCAGTTAAAGATCTTAATAATGCTAGCTTAATGTTGAAAAAACTAACATGGTATTAGAGCTAACCTGAGAAGAAGACAGTGTGCAGCTGCGAAAACTAGGGCTTCCTAGTTTGTGGATCTTCCTCCATAGATTTTCAGCAAAAGTAAGGTGGAACAACTCTCCTACTTAGGGCGCATCTTTCTGTCGAAGCATAATCCAATTATGAGGTTTTTCAGTTTTGGACCTGTCACTACTGTCGGAAATTAGGGCTTTTTACAGAAGAGGAATTTTTTAGTGAGCCCAGGCCTGGATTAATCTCCTCCCCAAAATCAAAGTTAAGGACAAATTTCAAGGAATTTGGGTGGATAGAACTCCGAAAAAGCAAAACCCTAATTTACTCTTGAACCAGCTCTGTAGGATTTCAACTCAAGTCTCAGATCCGACAGTTTGACCTGGTAAGATCTAAGATCTCTTGTATTTCCATTTTAGATTCTCATTTTAAAGATGTCTCATCATACCAAGCTTGATGAAAATCTTGAGGGAGCTGATAACTTCCGAGCCTGGAAGTATAGGATCTCCCTGGTCCTGGAAGAAAATGAATTAGACTCCTACATTCATGAGGAGGTTCCAGCTCTAGAGGGAGATGAGGCAAAGGCCTTACATAAGAAGAAGATGGTTATGGAAAAGAGGATCATTGCTGATTCTATCAAGGATCACCTTATCCCATAGGTGTCCTCTCTTAAGACACCTAAAGCTATGTTTGATGCCCTAACCAAGTTGTTTGAAGGAAAGA
This sequence comes from Pseudotsuga menziesii, assembly GCA_001517045.1. Lineage (NCBI taxonomy): Eukaryota > Viridiplantae > Streptophyta > Pinopsida > Pinales > Pinaceae > Pseudotsuga > Pseudotsuga menziesii. The sequence continues at coordinate 211,929 of LPNX010454701.1, forward strand.
ACATAAACCTGAAGATGACTCTGAGGAATCAACTGAAGAATGTAAAGATTCAGAATGCAAAAACTATCCAGTCTGACTTCACAAGGGTTTCTTAGATCAAGGAACAATTAGAAGCTGTTGATGAAGAAGTGGAAAATGCAAATGATTGTGATGACTACCTTGAATGGCCTTCCTAGGTCATGGGATGCTTTCATTCAAAGAATCTGTGCTAGAAAGAAGTTAGTCAAATTCAACAGACTATGGGAAGAATGTTCTCAAGAAGAAGCATGGATAGCAGCTCGAGAAGAGAAGATGGGAAGTGAAGACCAAGCTCTCACAGTTCACTCAAAGAGAAGCAGAAGAAGACATCATCACTTCAAAGGTAAGAATCCTCATCACAGATATAACAATAGAAAGTATCTATCTAGAATAAGATGTTATACATGTGATGAGATAGGGCACTTTGCAAAAGACTATCCTAAGGGCAAGAACCACTCTCATAAGAAGAAGGGGAACAAAAAAAGACATCATGCTCATGCTGTAGAGGATGATGAACCATCCAAGAAGAGATCCAGATATGAAAGTGAAGATTCTTCAAGTGAGGATGAATATGTTCTGATCTCTGCTCTCACAGGTAACATTAATCATGGCGATAATGATTGGCTTATAGACAGCGGGGCTTCCAAACATATGATAGGATTCAAGGAATCCTTTGTAAGACTGTCAGAACATGAATCACCTCACATGGTGAAGCTCGGAGATGACTACCAATATCCAATAAAAGGTAGCGGGGAATCTTCATACAAACTAGACTCTGGTAAGTCTCTAACAATGAAAGAAGTATTGTTTGTGCCAGGACTCAAGAAGAACCTTCTATCCATATTAGCATTGGATGAAAAAGGAATACGGGTTGCATTTGTAGATGGTCAAGTCATTATGTGGCCAAAAGGAAAGACTATTGATGATGCAGTGGTGATTGGAGAACAAGAAGGAGGCTTGTACAAATTGAAGGGCCATCCAGAACAAGCCTTGGTCCATGACACAGTAGATCCAAGTAAACTTTGGCATAGAAGGCTTGCACATGTGCATTACAGAGCACTACCTATTGCAAGCAAAGCTGTTGAAGGTCTTCCAAAATTTCAAGCCAAACATGATGGTGTCTGCAAAGGATGTGCGAAAGGAAAGAATACAAAGAAGGCATTTCCCAGCAGCGAAAGCAAAGCCAAAGGCATACTAGAAATCATCCACTCCGATGTATGCAGTCCTATGTCATCAAACTCACTGAATGGGTATGCATACTATGTCTCTTTTATTGATGATTTTTCTAGAAAGACATGGGTTTACTTCATGAAGAACAAAGACGAAGTATTCAGTAAATTCAAGGAATTCAAAGCCTTGATTGAGAACCATACTGAAAAGAAGATCAAAACCATTCGATCAGATAATGGTGGAGAATTCACTTCGAATGAATTCAAAGAACTATGTAAAGAATCAGGGATTAAGAGGGAGTTGTCCACTCCTTATAATCCACAACAGAATGGGAATGCAGAACGGAAGAATAGAACTATCATGGAAGCTGCAAGAGCTATGCTTCACGATTAAGATCTTCCTATGCATCTTTGGGTTGAAGCTGCCAGAACAACGGTGTATGTTCAGAACCGTACTCCACATAGAGTACTTGAGAACAAGACTCTTGAAGAAATATTCTTCGGCAAGAAACCAGAAGTCAGCCATCTCAGAATATTCGGTTGTCCTGTGTACATACAAATTCCAAAAGAGAAGAGAACAAAATTAGATCCTTCAGGAAAGAAGGGCATATTTGTGGGATACTCTGAAAGCTCGAAGGCTTACAAAATCTATTTCCTAGGATACAAGAAGATTGACATCAGCAGGGATGTGACATTTGATGAAGACACAACTTACAACAAATCCAGAAAGAGACATGCTGAAGAAGCTGAAGAAGCTGAAGCAGAAGCACCCAGAATTCCTGATACAACCATGAACAAAGAAGCTCAAGAAGAAGATCGAGATTTCAAGGAACCACAAAAACTTGTAGATCCACCTCTAGAGAAGAATCCTCATAAGAGGAAACCTGCTTGGGTACAAGAACTCATCCAAGGTGCAGAAAGATATGGGGCTCTAGAAGAGAATCATAGAGAAAGAAAGAGGACCAGATCTTGCTCAGGGTATGTAGCTTTACTATGTGATTTCATTGATAAAGAACCTTCCAGTTATGAAGAAGCAGCAGAACAGAAAGAATGGAAGGATGATATGATTGAAGAATATCAATCGATAATGAAGAATGATGTTTGGGATGTTGTCCCAAAACCAGAAGGGAAGTCAATTGTAACTTCCAAATGGATCTACAAGATCAAGCATGCTGCAGACGGTAGCATTGGAAAGTATAAGGCAAGATTTTTTATCTCGGGGTTTCTCTCAGAAAGAAGGAATAGACTATGAAGAAACCTTTGCACTTGTAGCTAGATACACTTCCATCAGATCAGTACTTGCTCTGGCTGCAGTGATGAAATGGAAGATACACCAGATGGATGTCAAGACTGCCTTCTTGAATGGTGTAGTAGAAGAGGAAGTGTATGTAGAACAGCCACTCGGTTTTGAGACACATGACAGAGAGTCTCATGTATGCAGATTGAAGAAAGCCCTGTACGGTTTGAAACAGGCACCTAGGACCTGGTACGGCAGAATTGACAGCTTTCTATCCAGTTTGGGCTTTACCAAGAGTAAAGCAAATTCCAACCTTTACTACAAGGTTGAGGATGGCAACCCAGTGATGCTTCTACTGTATGTAGATGATCTATTTCTGATAGGTACAGATGGGTTGATTGCTGATACAAAGAGAAAGCTTGCTGCTGAGTTTGAAATGAAGGACTTAGGGATGATGCATTACTTTCTAGGTATGGAGGTGTGGCAAAGTACAGACGGAATCTTCCTTGGACAAGGGAAGTATGCAATAGAGATCCTGAAGAGGTTTGGGATGATGGACTGCAAGGCTATGGCCACACCTATGGCATCAAACCTGAAGCTATTGAGTAATGCTTCATCAGAATCGGTTGATGCTACGATGTATCGTCAGATGATTGGGTCATTGATGTACCTGACGAACACAAGACTAGATATTTGCTTTGCCGTGAACACCTTGAGCCAGTTTCTGACAGATTCGAGACATGTTCACTTGACTGCTACAAAGCATATTCTGAGGTACCTGAAGGGTACGATTGATTATGGGCTCAAGTACGATGCAAATCAAAAGATTAATCTGGAAGGTTATGTTGATTCAGATTGGGCAAGCAATGCCATTGACAGGAAGAGTACTTCAGGGTGTTGCTTCAGTATGGGATCAGGTGTGATCTCTTGGTTTAGCAGGAAGCAATCCTATGTGGCACTGAGTACAGCTGAAGCAGAGTATGTCGCAGCTTGTTCAGCTAGTTGTGAGACAGTATGGCTGTGGAAGCTACTATTTGATATATTTGATCTCTAGTTGGATGCTACTTGTATACATTGTGACAACCAGAGTTGCGTGAAGTTGTCAGAGAATCCAGTGTTCCATGACAAGTTGAAGCATATCGAGATCAAGTATCACTATATTAGGGATATGGTTCAGAGAGGAGTAGTGAAGCTCCAGTATGTTGCGATGGAGGAATAGATAGCCGATGTATTGGCAAAGCCATTGGCTAGGATGAAGTTCGAGCACTTTAGGGAGAAGCTTGGTGTTCTCCAGATCGAGGTTTCCTCTAAGAGAAAGTGATGAGACCCATAGCCATTCTGACATGGTGAGAGGATTGGTTACTTCCATGGTCAGATGTAAGGGCTGAGCCATTTTGTCACGTTGAGAGGATTGGTTCCTTCCATGTCAGATATGAGTGCTGAGATCCTAGCCATTCTAACGAGTAGGTCAGATATAAGGGCTGAGCCATTCTATCATGGTGAGAGGATTGCTTCCTTCCATGCCAAATATGAGTGTTGGCCAGTCTGTCGAGTAGGACAGATGTAAGGGAAATTGCCATTCTTTGAATGGAGCTGCCTGGTGAGGTACCAGGAACACTCAGTCTAGGACTAAGTAGCCATTTTGATGTGATAGAGGGATGTGTTCCCACTTAATCAGATGTAAGGGCTAAACCATTCTGTCATGGCTAAAGGATTAAGTTCCTTCCATGTTAGATGTGAGTGTTGGTCGTTCCGACGAGCAGGTCGGATGTAAGGGCAACTGCCATTCTCTAGGAGAATGGAAGCACCTGTTTAGTTACCAGGTAGCTCAGTCGAGGAGGACTGGGGGCCATTCTGATATGACTGTAGGATTAGTTCCTACAAGTTCAGATGTGAGTGCAATCCCTTTCATCATTGTGAGCAGGATGTGTTCCCGCCTGGATGAATGTAAGTGAAAAAATCTTTCATCATTGTGAGAAGGATGTGTTCCCGCCTGGATGAGAGTCTTTCATCATTGTGAGCAGGATGTGGTTCTGACTTGGGTGGAAGAATAGAGTTCTTCCATCATTGTGAGCAGGATGTGGTTCTGGCTTGGATGAAAGTGAGGAAATCTTCCATCATTGTGAGCAGGATGTGGTTCTGGCCTGGGTGAAAGAACAAATTTCTTTCATCATTGTGAGAAGGATGTGGTTCCGGCCTGGATGGAAGTGCAGAACTCTTCCATCATTGTGAGCAGGATGTGTTTTAGCCTGGATGGATGTGAGTACTGTGCCCTTTTGATGAGTAGGTTAGATGTAAGTGCTGAAGCCCTTTCACAGATGATAGTAGTTGTGTCCTATCATGCTGGTGAATGTGAGTGCTGGGCCCTTCTAACGAGTAGGTCAGATGTAAGTGCTGGAGAAGACCTACATGGAGGCTAGGCCTACAACCAGCATGAAAAAGGGCTGACTCTGTAGAACTTCTTGTGACAAGAAGAATCATGAGATAGCACCAGGGATGATCTAGATCGAGTGATGATCAAGATCCAGTGATGATCGAGATCAAGTGATGATCGGGATCTAGTGATGATGATCCAACAGTGATGATCTAGATCGAGTGATGATCGAGATCCAGTGATGACAGCCAGTGATGATCTAGATCGAGTGATGATCCAGACCCAGTGCCTCATGATGATCTAGATCGAGTGATGATTCAGATCCAAAGATGATGCCTCATGATGATTCAGATCGAGTGATGATCCAGATCTAGAGATGATGCCTCATGATGATACAGATCCAGAGATGATTCCTCATGATGATCCAGATCGAGTGATGATCCAGATCCAGAGATGATGCCTCATGATGATCCAGATCGAGTGATGATCTAGATCTAGTGATGATGTCCCATGATGGTCTAGATAGAGAAATGATCCAGATCCGATGAATTGAAGACGAAGATGACTTGAAGACAAAGATGACTTGAAGGCTCAAGAAGACTAGAGATGCAGATGATGAGATGATCCAGTTGATACAGAGAAGAAGACCAATGATGAAAATTGTGTCAAAAGAATACCTTCCTAGTTAAGAGGGACTGTTGATGTATTTGTAAATTCAGAATGTATTCATCTATGTATCTTATGTATTGTAACCCGATGTTTATTCCGGGATGTATCTATTATGTGTTTGAGTCATGTTGTCATGCCCCGATGTTCCAATCAGGAGGATCAATAATGTAAACAAGTCATTTCAAGTCATGGTGGGTAACCCTCCGATTTTCTAAGTGTTAAAGTCATTGCAGTTTCGGGGCACTAGGGTTGTTAGACTCTCCTTGTAGAGGTCGGCCCTAGTATGGTTTTAGTCATGTCGGGATTAGTATAAATAGAGAACTGGAGTCTCTATTTATCACACAAGTCATACACAAGTCATACACACTCAAGTGTAACACATAGTTGAGGAAGGAGAAGACATTGGGGCTAGTCAAGAAGAAGATTATTGTTGTTGGGAGATCACTTGCTGTTTTGGGACTTTTACTGTTTTGGTGCTGATTCTATCTCTGAGGAAGTTGTGGGGTTTTCTCCTTTATGGTTTCCCCGAGGAAAAACACTGTGTTCATTGTCTCTTGTATTTGATTGCTGTACTTGTTATTCTCTTAGTTAAAGATCCTAATAATGCTAGCTTAATGTTGAAAAAAATAACATCTATAACTAGAGGCCCACCTCAAAGGGGACCCACTTTGGATGACTGCATGAGAATCATTGACTTGGTATTATCCACAATCCCAACTTGATATTATCCACAAGTGTTCAGTCTTTATGTTACTCACAAGACTTTACAATATCACCACCTCAATCATATGGATATATAGTACATGATATTGCCCACAAGTATGACATGATATTACTCACAAGTATGGAGAATGACTCCTTATGATATACATTTAACACTCCCTCTCAGTGAGGGAGACATTCTCTACTTTACTAGGCATTCTCTGTCATACCATACATTCTCTGCCATATTAAGCTTGTCTCGAAAGTACCCATACTTCATTACAAACAGAGTATTTTCTAACACATCTGCAATCTGCTCATTAGTAGCAATGTGCATGATTCTTACCTTACTGGACCATGTCTTCCCATGAAGTGAAACTTCGTTTTAATGTTTTAATGTTTTTATCACAAAATAAAGGGTTTATGGAAGGCTATAGACTCCAAATTTTAACCTAACAAGTAGCTTCCCAATATACATTGCTCCTCGACAGGTGGTACTATATGCAATACACTTTTCTACTGTAGTACTAATCATAATAAACTTTTCTTCTAAAGTACTAGACGCAATAAACTTTGCTTCTTAAGTACTAGCCACAATATTTCCATCCTAAATGGATTTATCATGGCCTAGTAACTTTACCTCACCACTAGAGGAAAAAAAAAGTCCATAAGCATTAGTGCCTCGAAGGTACCTAAGCACATGATTAATGTCAATGTCTAATGTAAAAATGATCTAACTCATAGTATATAGGTCTATTCTATTATAAATACATTAGGAAACCTTATCTGACATTTAGTTTCCCTAAACTACAAACCATGGATTTGTAATGCATCATGTCAAGCTAACAAATAAAGTATTTTTCTTACAGAAAGAAAATATTACCTATGTCAATATTCAACATTGATTTCTTAGAATATTCTTTGGTCTCAAGAAGTTCCTTGTGAGCTTTTCCATTCTCAATGAAGTTCTCTAGGGATTGACCACTTTCAAAGTGGTTTCATTTTTCTATATTATAGTGCCCTACTAGCCATCTATGTGGCTATCTGACCTCCCCAAGAGGTTTGACTGCTCCCTGAAAGTCTTGACTATAACTCTTCTTGAGCATTTGATAGTCTTTGAGACCTTGAATATTTATTTTCTCATGTGGATTATTTCCACAAGAGATACTACATCCCCTGGTTGTCAAAGTCATGTACCATGACTCTATCATAGCTATGTGCAACTTAGTGGCTTATCTGTTGCATGAATCAACGAATCTATGTACCACTACATGACTAATAGGTGTGGATTTTATCTACTACCACCTATGGAGACACATCAATACTTCCTCGTGAACTAGAGGGGTCTTTCTGTACTATACCAATCTTGTCCAGAAAGTACTCAAATTTTATTTGGACATAGGTTTAGTAAGTATGATGGTGATTCTTCTCATATGTGGATATGTACTGCTCCTTTCTATACCAATTCTTGGATATAATTGACTAGGATCCTTTTGAATTTTTATTTCAAAGTTTGAGACATATATGAGTCCATATCCTCTTGTACCTTGTAGATACCATAACACATGATTTTTTCTACATGTCTATGCACTGAATGCAAAGCATATATCTAGTTTTGGTGCTAATGAGATACATATAGGATCTACTTAACTGACTATGAAATCCTTGAAATCTTTATATTTTTCATCATGTGTGTGGCGATCGATTTACGGCCCATTGTCTTAAATCTCTTCAGGATCTCTTCTTTGTATTTTCCTCATTTGGTTTCCATCATAACTCTAAACTCAAGAATTATCCAAGGTTCTTGAACACTATACTATGTTTTCTTCCTAAAATGAGCACTATGCAAATCTTTTCTTTAACAGGAGGCTCATCAATCAGTTTTACTAGTTCTTCAAAAGTTAGCAAATCTAGCTTCTCCCTCTCACTAATAAGGATGTGAGAATCATAATCAAGAATTCTTATGCTCCTCTATGTCTAAAACATACATGAATGTAACTAGGATATCTTCAGGATATTTTCTCTTTCCAGAACAGTTTCTAGGACTTCTTCCCATAAAAGCATAATAACCTCCCGATTTTCTCCTAGAATCTTCCTGCTTTAGGGAATTCTACTGTCTTTCATAATTTTTCATCGAGATGACTCTTTACATGTCATTTTCTACTTGTAGGTCAAGGTATATGGTTTTTCCCTACAAGACAAAATTATTCTAATGGTTTGAAATTGCATAACCATCAAATTCATTTACATGAATATTTCAATGTACTGGCAAGAGTTCCAGTTATGGACATAAATTAACAATGTTTCATCATAACCCCATTCTAATCTTATGTAATTTTATGCATCCCCATATTCTCCTTTAATTTACCATAACATGTACTTTCATGAGATTTACTATATGCCATTAAAGTACATTCTATATACTCAACATGTTATTCATAACATACTTCCTAACTCTAGGAATCTAGATCTCTATATAACTGTAATGAAACACATTCAAAACCCTGTTAGATATGATTTATACAAGAAATACAAATACTTATCTTTTATTATTTGTGTGTGATCCCTCTTGATCTTTGCATCCTTGCAGAGATTACTAGATTCCCTCGGTCTTGATCTTCTTTTGTCTCTACAACTGTTTCTTGCAAATTTGATCTCATGTAATGGGTAGTGAATCTCTACATGGGGAATTTGGATCCCATGCAAACTGGAGCAAGTTCTCTTCTGCATTAAATAAAATACTCCTTTCGACGGTCATCATCTTCTTCCTCGAATGATTTCTTAATCCTATGAGACTCTTTTTATACACAAAATTCATTAGAGAAGGATAATATCCAATCGACAAATCCCATGGTTGTTCGAATAATTCGTCTAGTTTGAAAAAATGACCACAACAATAAATTCTAAAAAAAATCATCTTCAAATACCTAAAGATATCTCCCAAACCATTATGAATTTTTGAAATACGCACTCCGTAACAGGTGAATGATCCCATTTGGGAAGTGGGTTTTCAATGGATTTAGTTGATTCCTCATGGTTTGATCAGAAATGATCCACAAAATTTGTTTCCTGGAAGAGTGATGAGAATTGTACAATTTTATAATAATTGTCAAGTATTCGTTCGACTTGTTAAAGTCTTTGTTGAACTATTTGTTCTTTGAATAAAATAAATTCTTTGGAGCAAATGGTTTCCTCCCTTTATTCATTCTTTCCATGAGGGAAATATTTTCTTCCTTGGTTCATATTGACTTGCTATAGATTCTCCCTGCATTGGATGAAGGCTTGTCAATCATCATGGATACATAGGTATCCTCCAATGTGTTCAATACCCTCACCTCCCAAGTGCTGAAATTGGAAGTTCCCTCAAGATGGTATTCTAATTGAACAGATATTGATGCCATGGATCTTCAAATACTTTGTTCAACTCCTTAGGATCTGCGTAGTCTTATGGTTGCTTGCACAAACTCATCTTTTTCACCACCTGAGCTCTAATACCATGTTGATTTTTGAGTAATTATGAAGAGCTTTGAACTTTAAAACTTTTATCAATGAATTACTGAACATATGAATCACTGAATCATTTGATCACACAAATAAATCATCCACGGGACAATATATACCCTAGAAAAACCCTCTCAATAAAGAGGATAAAAAACCCAACAATTCTTTTGAGTATTAGATAGATTTGTAGAGAATAGTTTCGACAATAGCAGATTGCTCGATAAGAGAGAACACAGAGCAATAGAGAATAACGATCAACTGTTCTAAACTTTCCATGTGCCTAGGACATTAATAACAAGTCAAAACACTGGTCATGCAGACTATAGTGAATGGTTGCATTCCAATCATGTATACATGCATTACAACTTTGAATTGCCTAGTTGAAATAATATTTCCTTACATAGAAAATAACATCATGCATTACTAATGTACCATGCCTTTCATCTTTAACATTAACTGATGATTAAATGATACCAGAGTGAACTTAATATCTAATTAGATGTATGCACACTTAATTAACATCCTAACTTAAGTGTCATTGTGCTTTAACTCAAGTGTTGTCATGCAATACACTTTATATAAGTGAAGTGCCATCTTTTGATTCACTTAAGTGACATCTTTTAGTATAACTAAAGTGTTTAAATAATGCAAATTACTTTAGTTAACTAGTCTATATTTACGCAATCACATAGTTAACTATTATTAACTAAATGTTGATTGATTTACTTATAGAGATCACTATGAGTTCTTCTTTAATTAACTAAAGCACACATTGTAACTCTAACTGAAGCTTACAATATTTAACTAATATATTCATTGTTACATATACTGAAGCTTTAACTAAAGATTAGTAATTCGAGTTAACTTTAGTCATTATATTGGTAATTTGAATTCACTATGCCTTATCTCTTTTATTGCTTATATTTTTATCTTTACTACATGGTCTAGATCTGTTAATATTAATTATCATATCATATTACACTCATAAGAATTGTCACATGTTATGATCATATCATATTACTCTTGGACCATATAGTCATTGATAAAGTAATTCACTTTAGAGGTAGATAATCTCTAAAGGATACTTAATAGCAATCTGTGACCATGGTTAGTAATACATCACATAAAATATATGCTTCAACATGAAAATACTTTCACCTCTATCACTGGAGTCCCACCTCAAAGAGTACCCACTTTCTAGATGATCACATCACTACAACAAAACCTTGTGATTAACGTCTCGTTTAGCTTCCTTTTTAGTGTCCACTATCACTTTTAGTGTATTTTTCATCATTTTTTGGACAAAGTGGACGCTTTTCCACAACATGGTGCTTTTAATGGTGGTTTTTGCGTCCATTTTTAAAATTTGGCGCTATTTTGGATGCTAATTAGCATCCCAATTAGCGCTCCAATTAGCATCCCAAATATCGTCCCAGTTAGCATCCCAATTAGCATCTATTTTTCAAAGTTGGCGCTATTTTGGAGAGTAATTAGCATTCCAATTAACATCCCAATTAGTGTCCCAATTAAAATCCCAATTAGAATCCCAATTAGCGTCCCAATTAACATCCTAATTAGCATCCCAATTATCATCCCATTGTAAAAGTTGGCATTATTTTGGATGCTAACTAGAATCCCAATTAACGTCCCAATTAGCATCCCAATTAACGTCCCAATTAGCATCCCAATTAGCATCCCAATTATTGTCCCTTTTTAAAAGTTGGTGCTATTTTGGACGCTAATTAGCATCCCAATTAACGTCCCAATTAACATCACAATTATCATCCCAATTAACGTCCCAATTAACATCACAATTATCATCCCAATTATCATCCCAATTAGAATCCCAATTAATGTCTCAATTAGCATCCACAAAAGCATCCCATATAACGCCAAGAATAGCCTCCAAAAAAATGCCCTGAATAACATAGCACCATATATTAATCAAGGGTTAGTGATAGGAATTGCACCATGAATTTCGGTAGGAAAAACATCCAACATAGAGCCAAGTATAGATCCAGGAATCATAACCTAGAAAACATCCAACATAGCACCAGGTATAGATCCAGGTATAACATCTAGAATAATGCCAAAAATTTCAAAGGGAACTGCGCTAGGAATTGCACTAGGTTTAGAGCTAGGAATTGTGTTCGAGAAACGTATGAGATAACGTCAGATATATCAAAGTCAATGTCAATGATCATGATCCATGTGATAGTACTTTTGGGTATTGATTTATCATAGTGGCACCTAAATGATTGTAATCATGGAACTTTTGGATCATGATTAATCCTAATGAGGGGTAAATTACCTTAATGCCACCTAAATTGCTCTTATGGCATTTTAGTGTCCCCAACAACATTTGATAGACCCTAATGGCATATGATTGTCCCTAACAACATGATGATGATGGATTACGATAATTATGATGGAGCATATGGATATGATTTGATAAGTATAAGAGTATATCATCCATTCTTGTGAGGTAGCATGGCTCCTTGCTCATTATTATCACAAATATATTGATGATGACTACGACGATGACAATGATATTGATTTATTGTATGATGATGATGACGATGTGGATGTCAATGATGATTATGCATGTGGTATCACTTTTGGATCTTAATTGGTTCTAATGGAACCTAAATGTCTGTAACGAAATCTAAACAACCCTATTATCATTGAAATGACTGTAACAGAATATAAATGACCTTAACAATTACATGACATGAATCCTAATGTCGACGAGTGATTAAGAACACTAATGGCATATGCGTGACCATAATGATAATGATGATGATGATTTTGTTGATGATGTACTTGATGTTGACGATGATGATGATAATGAGGATAGATGATGTTGATGCACCATATGGCATTGATGATGATGATGGCAACGTTGATTCCCACGATGATGATGCATGTCATAATAATTATGTATACTGCGGGACTTGAGATATTGGAGTTAATAACAAGCAATAGAGGTTGTGAGGTGTTGACCATAAAAATATTGTTAGCCATTGGGTTTTACATTGATTGATATGGCCATTGGGCTTAGTAGTTCCCCCTTACCCCCCCTACACCCCCCTTGCATAAAGGTAGTACAATACCATCTATCATGGTGCTACCAAAATGTCACTCTACAAGGTGGTTTTGGACACCCCCCCATCCATACCCTGTTTTTTACCAAGAACATCCAAGGCACAAGAAATGGATATCAATATTAACACGAAAGCTAACTTTATTTGTACACTCGAGGAAATTTTTGTAAATTTGAGCACATAGATCTGTAGACAAATACACAACTCACAAAGAAGATCTCACAATTTACTCAGCAATTGAAGAATGAAACAGTGCAAAAGGCTTGCAGCTGTGAATGCTTTCATTAATAAAAAAGTAATCCAGATGATAATTACAATGAAGTAAAATGGATTTAATAGCCATAAGCAATTCGAATCCACATGAGGAAGTTTGAATTGATTAGACTCTACTTGACTATAGGTAACCAAGACCTTGTCTAAATCACTATTGGAGGACCCAATAGTTAACTGTCCTTGTCTAAACCATAACCGGAGTTCATCGAATCTCTAAAACACAACTCAAGTGTTACATTTAGTGTTGACTAATGGTTAACTAAATGTGGTAGGTGATAAATGTGCCCCACATGTGTGCAGTCAAGTAAACCTAGCACTAACTGAATGTAGAGGACTAGAACTGAATGTAACTGACTCCTAACTTATCTTGACTAGTCATTAAGTGAAGTGAACTGACCTTGGTTGGTTTCGGCACTCCCAGTGGCTTCCTAAATTGTAGGGATTGATCTAGGAGACTCCTAAACTTATGCAATCAAGTGCAATAAGTGGCAGTGAGACTCAATTAGTGTTCCCCACACTTTAGTAACTGAAACATGTGCCCCAATTAGGCCAAGTGGACTCAATGGTGTTAATGACTATAAATAGACTGGATGGACTCCCGATTTAGACATGACTCTCGATTTAGACATATGACCAAATTTGGACAAGGGAGGATTAATAATCATAACACCCCCCCTAAATCCTAACTTGGAGAATCTGTGGGCCCTGGTAACTAAGACCATAGGTCACCCATTACATCAAGTAAAGTAAAGTAACTGCTAAAAAACAAGGTGCTGGGAAAAAACCACATGGGAAAAAAACCCCCTTTCTAATTAAGTAGGTAGAATCAGGATCAATTTGGTTCTTCTGTGCAAAGGTATCCTGGGGCTTGGCATGTGAACCTCTCCATCATTATGTCTGGAGGAATCTTCCTCTTTGGAAGAATAATGATATGCTCAACTAAATCAGAAATATAGACAGCTACCGGATGAAGACTGGACCCATGTAGAGCAACTGAAGTCAACTGAAAAGTGAGAAAAGGTTCTTGAGAATTCAGAGAATGTGAGGAACACTCAAGAAACTGATATTTTGCAGCCATGAACAAAAAACCATGAGTGGTAAGAACAGCCCCAAGTGTTAGGAGCAGGTGTCCAGGCGGATGTAGAAAATCTTCCTCTTTACTAGTTCTGTGAGGAGATGAGCATGTGATCAATGGTGGAGAAGAACTGGGACTGTTGAGAGCGAATTATTGAGCTCCATAGTCTGATATAGATTCTGAAATAGATAATTAATCACATAATAAAATATCAGCAACCTCATATGAGGAAACTAACACCAAATCCCCATCAGCAGTTTTGAAGAGAAAGTGTGGTACTTGATTTTTCACACCGGAATTGGTGAGAGAAGCTACAAGCATGACTGAATGATTTTGGATTTTAAAATATGAACCAAATAATATCATATCAGAAAGTAAATCAGATCTAAATAGGTTCAAAACAGATCCAAAATTGTGAAATGGAATCAAATCCCCAGCAACAGTTTTGTAGGAGACTTGCGGTACTTGTTGATGAGAATAGCTACAAGCAGTACTGAAAGATTATGAATTTGATATATCAAACCAAGAAATATCATATCATATATAAATAATATCATATCAGATCCAATAAGGTTAATATCAGATTCAAATAATTGGTTAACCGAGACGGTGGATGGACAGCTTTCTTCTTCTTCAAAATTTTGAATTTTGGTGCATGCAATCCTGCAGGAATTTGCTGGAAAATCTAGATCATGGGGAGCGAATGGATCACTATGGTAATCTGATATTTCTTCCAAAATATCCAATGTATCACATATTTTCACACCAGCAGCAACATTAGAGGGATAAAAATTAAATTTCTCTTCACTTTCGGAAGTAATTACTGGTAAATTTTGCATAGAATTTAAAGGAAAATCACCGGTGAATGTTTGCATGGAAGTGCAGCAGAATTTTTCTTCAATATCAGAGATTCAAATGTATTATTCTATTTCAACAATATGAGAAGATGAGATATCAGAGATCTCATGAACTTCCGGAGCATCAGGTGAAGGAGTCACTGCATGGAGACTGTCTTCAATTCGAATTCACTGTGTAGAAGCTTCTGCTTCATCTTCATCTTGAACAACTTCATCAGAGAGAGTAGAGGCCGATACTTTTGAATCAAGGATGATTATGGTGCTGGATGTGCTCTCCAAAGTGCTATTATGATCCTCATCAATCATTCCAAAGGTTCTGTCCAATCTTGTCCAGAGTTCCTGTGGATCTTTAATAGATCTACTGAGGTAGCACATGCTAGGAGAAAGAGCCAGTTTCATTATTTCAAAAGATGCATCCTTTTCATTTAGCCAGTCATTTTCACTCTCAAAAGAATTTCTACCGAATCCATCAGACACCCAAAAGAGATGTCGTCTATTCAGAAATCCAATCATCTTCACCTTCCATTCATAATAGTGTGAGGATCGGGTGAGAAGAGGAACTGATGAATTCATTTCGAAGTTGTACCTGCAAAATAAAAAAATGATCCAGTAGGAGATCTGAGCAGGAGAAGTTCCTTGTTCATCGAGGCTCTGATACCATGTAAATTTGAGCATATAGATCTGTAGACAAATACACAACTCACAAAGAAGATCTCACAATTTACTCAGCAATTGAAGAATGAAACAGTGCAAAAGGCTTGCAGCTGTGAATGCTTTCATTAATCAAAAAGTAATCCAGATGATAATTACAATGAAGTAAAATGGCTTTAATAGCCACAAGCAATTCGAATCCACATTAGGAAGTTTGAATTGATTAGACTCTACTTGACTATAGGTAACCAAGACCTTATCTAAATCACTATCAGAGGACCCAATAGTTAACTGTCCTTGTCTAAACCATAACCGAAGTTCATTGGAGCTCTAAAACACAACTCAAGTGTTACATTTAGTGTTGACTAATGGTTAACTGACTGTGGTAGGTGATAAATCCGCCCCACATGTGTGCAGTCAAGTAAACCTAGCGCTAACTGAATGTAGAGGACTAGAACTGAATGTAACTGACTCCTAACTTAGCTTGACTAGTCATTAACTAAAATGAACTGACCTTGGTTGGTTTTGGCACTCCCAGTGGCTTCCTAAATTGTAGGGATTGATCTAGGAGACTCCTAAACTTATGCGATCAAGTGCAATAAGTGGCAGTGAGCCTCAATTAGTGTTCCCCACACTTTAGTAACTGAAACATGTGCCCCAATTAGGTCAAGTGGACTCAATGGTGTTAATGACTATAAATAGATTGGATGGACTCCCGATTTAGACATGACTCCTGATTTAGACATATGACCAAATTTGGACAAGGGGGGATTAATAATCCTAACAATTTTGATCTTGGTTTAAAATGGAATTAAGCAACAAGCATTTCAATAATTCTCATACTATTACTTTGAAGAAGACCATTTTTTTTTACATCTTTGGCCTTATAAGCAGACATCTCTCAAGGAAAAAAGCAGTTAGTTGCTCAAGTTTTATGGCATTGGTGGATTTTTCGTTAAATATTCAAAATAATTGGTTCAATTTTTGGTGATTCTTTTGAGTTTTTTTCAAACTTATATTAAATTTTAAAGAAATTTTGTTTATTATGTGAAACACCCTTGAACTGACATATTTGAGTATTATTTTGCATTATACCTATTGCGAAGCCAGGCGATAGAATTTGATAAAATTTATTGAATATCTTTGCTGTGCATTATGGAAAAGCTCAGGTCATGGGATGTAGGAGTGTCCTATGCCTAAAGTATTCCTTTGAAATAGAATGTCACAATTTCAATTACACCATTTACACAACATGTTAACCTTGCCAAATTTGGTACATTGCATTACATGTGGCCTGACATTAACCTCTGAGAATGGAACATAGTCCAAGAAGAAAATCACGGATGGTTCACATGGATTTTTTACACCTTTTTTTTTTAATCTTACGAGATATGGATACCCCAAAGAGACTTCACATACTTTCTTTTCATTTGATGTAATTTAGATAACCTTTTAGATCCTGAAAAAGTGCCTATGTCTATTGTCAAATTTATGTTGTCCCATACCTTTATCTCAGGTAATCTTGCTCATTGATAAACTAAGATACAAGAACATTATTTTGAAATATCTACTTCTCATACTAGTAAAGGGCATTATTTGGCTCTTCGATATAAGATTGGGTAGCATTTGTCTTAGCCTGTTTGTTGGGATTTTAGATAGGACCACAATTCCTTGAGGAATCCCAAAGGCTCACTTGAAGAGACCAACTTTATGTTTAGCTAAAGTGAGCCAAATTTATTTTAAATTTTATCTAGGTGGGATATGATATGTTTAAATAACTAATTAGTTATATCGATATTCCCACTACTTATTTTAGGTACCAAATCCTTCCTAGACATGAGATTTGAGATTGCTTGTTCATTGTCAAACCCAACTCAACTTATCCCTATGAAAACCAAGCCCCTCAATTCCTTCAAACTCAAACATATCCCAAGATTTAGTACCAATGATAATAAAGATTGATGACTTCAAGTGGTTTGAAGGGATTTTTAGTCTACTAAGGTTTCACATACCAAAAATCTTAGGCCATAACAACTTCAATCCCTTTTTGTTCTATAAATGAGGATGTCATTAGCGTAAAAAAATTTCAAGGAACATTTGAAACCCTCATAAAAATTCGTCCCTTAAGGTGATAGAAATATGATGCATATTATACCTTCCCACTACAACTCTCATGGGTTCTCTAACCTCAGGTAAGCTCAAAATAAATGAAAAATGCACACCATACACAATTATTTTCTTCTCATGTTCAATTACCCATCAACCTTGAACTCTTTTAACAATCTACACATGCTAGGTAATAATGTTTAAGACATACCTTACCAACTTCCTTGTTCAACAAGGTACTAAATTAATCCATAAATAAACCTTATAGTGACAGATAAACTTAAAACACAAATTTAACAATACATCTTCTTATAGATTTTTAGTGGTTCATCTAAATTCTAATTACAATAGTTGAATTGTTCTTCTTGTATATTTTTAGTGGTTCAAGTAAAAACAAATTACCATAGTTCAATTGTTCTAACCCATCTAGATGCAAAGTTGACATCATATAAATTATAACAATATTCATTAAATCTAAACATACACAGAAATTGTAATAAAACTTATCTTGCACAAAAGCTTAACATCTTAATTGATTACCAAAGAGAGATTTTCCTTTGGCCATAGCCATCAATTGTGGACACCACTATCATGTTGGGATATGTGGTGACAAGGGAGAAAATGACTCACTATATTTCTCTATATGATCACAAAAAATTCCTCAAAATGTTGCTACATGTCCAATATGTAAGTTAACTTACAAGGAAAATGAAATAATCCTCGCCACTAGCCATTTTGGTGCAAATTTTACGAAGACCTAGTTACCAACACTCACCCAAGATTTTTACCAATCCTTCACTACTAATCTCACACTAGATTTCCCACTCCACTGTTAATGTAACATAGGGAAAATAAGCTCTTCATGACTAGGCTACAACTTCGACATGGGATCCCTTTGCTAACTATAATTTTGGTGAGGGCTCCAAGTTTTCAAAAAAATTGCTCTACTTAGGAATTCATTCCTTACAAGTAAAAATATAGCTCATTTTATGTAAGGACCCAAATTCCCATACTCTCATGCTCCCATACAAGAAATAGATCTTCATTATAACTAGCATGAATTTTATTGTAACATTGTAGTATTTATAAAATCAAAGAATACCAACATAACTGATATTTGTAGTTTAAAACAAATTGTTGCAACATGGCACTCTTGTCAATTACCTATTCAAGTTCACAAAGAAGCTTTGTGTTTAACTTTCCAGTGGATGATCCCATGTAATCTTCATTTGAATAGCTAGAGGGTAAAGCCAACCACAACAGTGTACCTTTGGCCTCATCAAACAATAGTTTACCTTTTCACACAATCGTGATGTAATTGTTCAGACAAATTGCTATGTAGATTCGTCTTGTTATGTGATTGTTATAGTCATAAAAAATCATCAATAAAATTTCTTTATATTAAAAAATAAAAAAAAATCAATTCCACTAAATTCACAAAAATGTGGGCGCCAATTTCTGCCATCTTCATTCAAAATTTTAGAACAAAAACGTGGGCCATTGAAAATTTATGGATTAAGAAGCTGTGATTTTGCTTATTTTTTGGGATTTTATGGATTTCGAAGTTCTGATTTTTCATATTTTCGATCCACTAGGGATTGATGTTACTGCTTTTGTAATCAATCCTTCCAAGAATATGATACAATGCATCTCCACCCTTATTACTTACTCAACCAACAACTGAAAGAGGGGACAAACCTTTTATAGACCAATGGATTTTCTTGGATGGTTTGATATGGGAAACCTTGAAAATTTATGGAATGATAAGCTAGTACAAGATACAAAGGAGTACTCTAATGCAAGCCACCATCATTTTAGTTTTCTACATAGCAATATTAACCACCAAAATATGGGTGTTCTCCTTCAAATTCTGTTTACCAACA